>JABXWE010000413.1:0-60018 GCA_014611495.1 Limonius californicus | reverse complement strand
TGTTCTCACCAAAAGCAACCGCCGACCGCAACGCAATTGCAACGCAACAGCAACGCGACTCGGCGCTAATGGTAAAATACACACGTTTTCACCTATTAAAAGGCAACTCAACTGCAACGCAACCAGTTGCTAATTGGTTGCCGGCAGCGCTGCATACCGCGTCGCAGTCGCCAGTTGCGGTCTACAGTTGCCAAGAACTGCCGGTTCATGGCGGACGAGACAGCAAAATCTTTGAATTTTGTGGCCCTTGTTAAAGCACACACATGTTTATATGATTTGACAAAGCCATCTTATACACGTGTCGACATCAAAGAAAAAGTCTGGGGAGAAATTATATAATAAATATATTTTCATCTGACGAGGACGACATTTTGTTCAGGACTACCGAAACAAGAGACTTCAAAACAGTTGATTTCAGTAAGTACACAAGAGCAACTCAACTGAAGTTGCGGTCGCATTGCAGTTGCGTTGCCGTTGCCAGTTGCTTTTGGTGAGAACACGGCCTTATGGTAGGTATTTCTATTTTCGATGCCGTAGCAATACAAATTTACTTAACATGACTAATTTGGATTTTGTAGGCGAATACAAGAACAGCTAAAACATAATCTGGAGTTGTTTGTAGACTTACTTGCCTTTCTTTTTATATTACCGAAAAATTCCAACTAAACCGACGCTAGAATACTTATTGCGGTTTCAAAAGCGAAGTAGCGAACCTTTTTCTTTAGCCTAATTTTTTTGTAGTTTAAAATGAGACCCCAAATTAAATTTTAACATTTTTAAATATATATATATATATATATATATATATAAAATAGTCTGTCGTCTAACGCATTATAATAATACAATTGAAAAAGTACCATGAGATGTTTGTTTAGAGATGGAAAATTCGGTTCTGCTTTTCCAATTATATTAGTGAAAATATTCATTAGTTTCATTTTGACAAGCAATTTTGCTACGTAATTAAATCCTGCTGCATCGTGAAGTAGGAATTGTAAACAAGAATTGATTACAAATTGCATCTTGAAACCGGCAGATTTAGAGGCGAAGCATTACAAGAGAACTGCATCAGTCTGATGCTTTACACAACATGTGTGCTCTCTCCTGACTTTATTGTTTGTTGTAACAAACTCGAACAATATTTACGCTTCACGTAGAGCTTCATAGTAAACTTAATAATGCAAAGTTGATGTAAGGGTTCCAAACTGCGTTAGATAACGATAATGTACATACATTTTAATTTTTTTTTGCTTTCTACAGAAGCTTCCCCAAACGAAATCGATTTTCAGCAGAAGTGTATTCGATGTCGAATTTTGGAATATAAAATTGCACGTGTCACGTACATCAGATCCATGCTTATCATCTTTATTCGCTTACATTCCTATTCCATTATCGTCCCCCGCACATAATCGTAAATATTTCATTTCTAACGCTAAGAGGCTGCACGTATGTAGACCGGGACATAACATTATTGTTTTAAAATCCCCTGTTTCCTCTTCCTGCTGCAGCAGTTGCCAACGCGTGTGTGGAGCTGATAGCGATTGCGTGACACTGCAGAATGTGTGTGGAGAAGAGTGTTGTACGGGGGGACGTCGTTTCAATTGTCGAAATTGCTTTGCAATACCATACCGAACTGAGAGGAGTCCCTTTGATTTTAGTTCTGTATGAGAGGGGGTTCACAAGGTGTCGGAAAATCGATTTCGATTCTACAACAATAAACAATACTTAGTCGCTGGGGTGGGTAGGTAGGTGAGCACACAAAAGTATAAGGTTAGGAAAGCAGAGCCCGAGGGAGAAATTAAAACGTACCACTCACTCCAAGAGCAATGACGCACTCCACTAATGAGATTTCAATTCTTTCTTTTGTTGGGGAATAATGTATGACCAGCACCACGAACCAGCAGCACCAGACTTAATTTAAGAGGAAATGAGTGAATTTGTTCCTTTTGTCTGATGTCTAGCTAAAGTCTGAAAGCGATGCGGAGGAGAGCCTTTCCCTCGGCCGCTTCGTTTATTTATATACATCAGATGCCAGAAACACCGCAGTCATTTTAATTTATCTTCCCTTCTAATAAAGTACAAGTGGCCCCACAATGCATACGCGATGAGGCGATTGTGCCTTCTGCGACCTAATGAAAAATAGTTGAAATATGACTTGTATGAGACTTGATGGACGGAAAACGAGTTATGAATACTGACGTCACTTCCTAAGACTCCTCCGTTGTCGCAGTGCGTGTTTTGCATGTCATTGTGTTTTCCTAAGTCGCGTCGTACATCATGCTTTTGAGGCTGGCTTACCATGTTAATACGAAGCTTGATGAATTCATTCGGTTATACAACAGCATCTTAGGAATTATGCGACGATACATACAAACGCTCCAACTATTTCCTATCCAACTTTACCTAAAATAGGAATAAGCGCATTTGACATGGTACTCGCTAGCTTAACAATATAAAGCTGTACGAGCACTCCTCGGGGTTCTTCATAGCCAATATTCGTTAATTTAATCAACAGTAACATAACTAGTGACCCAGATTTTCTGATGAACTTGAGTTTGCTTATTCAAGAGCAAGATTAAGTTTAAAACAAGCTTTACGTTGTGGAAGGGCGAATTATTTTCCATTTTCTATTCAGTGTTTTATCACACGAAAATTCTAATACATAATTTTCATTTTACATGTTAAAATATTTAATTGGTTTGCTTTGATGCTTCAGCTACACTTTTTACTTATGCTAGAAGATGAACTATAGCTACAAAATACGAAACTCTAAATATAGTCATAAATGCGTTCTAATCATTTCACAAAGCTCAATATATGCTGAAACTAGCGTTTCAGTTTAATCAGAATCAGCTGTTAAGACATCAGCAATACATTTAGAATGCTGTACTTTCTTTTTGTTTGCTTCTAACTAATAAGAAAGCGAATAGTATTTTCATTTATTAGATACTGTTACTGCTTTTACGTAATTTATGGAAAACTAAAGAGGCAACTAAATAAAAGCGTAATAATCTAACTATACAGCGTGTTAATGAATTGCAGGGACAAACTTCTATGGCTTAAAGTATACATGAAAACAAACATTTTCTGTTTATAAATGTATGGTCAAAAGTGTTTCCTTTCTGGGACAGGAGCTTCTCAAAGATTCTTTAAGAAGCGCCTAAATGTAGGCAACTCAATTTACTACCTACTATTTGTTTCCATAACGACGGAAATTAATACAGTATAAATTCGTGTGTAGAAGCTGGAGGGCGCATTTTGAACATTTACTATAATTTTGATAATTTTTGAAGCAGTTATTGTACATTTTTCAAATAGTTGATTTTTGCTTTGTAACTTTGGTTTTTTCTATTGCTTAGTTTTGAAACATTTTGTTAATTAATTTATTTTAAATTTAATTTGAATTATTTGAAAAGTGGGAAAAAGGGCCTTATTTATTCTGTATTAATTTCCATCGTTATGGAAACAAATAGTAGGTAGTAAATTGAGTTGCCTACATTTAGGCGCTTCTTAAAGAATCTTTGAGAAGCTCTATCCCTAAAAGGAAACACTTTTGACCATACATTTATTAACAAAAAATGTTTGTTTTCATGTATACTTTAAGCCCGAGAAGTCTGTCCCAGCAATTCATTAATACCCTGTATATGTTTGAGCAAATAAGTAAATATTTTGGGGATACTATGAAACTAATCGTGTAACTTCAGACAACACTGCTCTACTTACGATTTTCTACTAAAATGATATTACGTTCGAAAAAATAACAAGTAAAAAACTCCTACAACACAGTATATAACCATCCCCAGCCTAACTACTAATTGGTACTTGATCACCTAAAATACAATTGTTATGGAGAGCAATAGTAAACTGTCTGTAACAGAATAACGTTTAACAATCGTACACTTATCCGAAATGCATGTGATCAAAAAGTTTTCAAATTAAGGGGGGCTATGAAAATTTTCTGTCTGAAATTAAACTATAAACAAATGCCAATTTAAACAACTGTCAAATTAAAGTAATTTGTTCACCTGTTAAAATATGTTTAATCTGTTTGTTGTAAATTGTTTGTTGCTTGTTTACTTTTTCAAAATGCATTTTATTGCAACGAGCTACGCTTTGAGGTTAAGTTCACGTTGCTTCTGCTTACGTTTGAAAAAAACACAAGGTACGGCCAATACGTAACATATCAGCTACGACATGCCTCGTAGCAATCACAGCCAACCATATTTTGAAACTTGTTGATCGCTCGCTATAAGCAAAGGACTACAGCTATCAATTACTGTTACTTCCGTTTTTGAAAAAAATCATTTTTACAGATGCACATCTATTTACAGAAATATTCTTAAATACACTTTTCAGTATATAAAATTGGTAGAAACTGCATCTAACCTGCGTTTCCTTTTTACAGTTTAATAAATTACTTGTTTTTCTTCAATGTTTTAAATTGCATTCTATTTTCAGAGCGAACACTTTCAGATTTCATCTTTTTTCATACCACAAATTCATTTGGTCGATTTTGCTAGGGGGTGTTATACATTAAAACATATTAAAAATATGTAAATATATGTTTTGAATTTTATTCTATATTTCTTTTGAGGATTTCAAGCTACCGTAGAAGGCATATACATTATATTACACACGTTTAGTATATACTACTCATCAAATACGGCGGAAAGACATTAAATGATGGAAGTTTGCACCTAACGAACAATAGTTTCAAACAATATAATTATCATCCCAGGACTGGAAAGCCTTCCTCATAACACTAAATAAAAAGGCGGTCGCAGAGATAAAAGCAACTACACAGGTCTAAGTGTAGGTAAATAGCACAACTAGTATGATCGCTGAAAAATTATTGAAGAACAGAAAACCAGTGAAGAACAAATTGGATTCATATTAAGAAGAGACCCATCTGGCGTTTCTAAACTTATAAAAAGCACAATACTTCGCAAAATGTTTTGTGAAGCCGTAAAAAATTTATCTTAAATAAAAAAGCCCCCAACGAAATTACGTCCGAATATTATACCCCTATGCAAGGATGTAGTTTGTCAACTATATTATTTAATATCTGTATAGTGTATACTGAACAACTGGAAAAGAAATTGTTACGGAATGGGCATACTCACTCTCGATTTTTCGGAAGATCAAAGGATCACTGCCCAAACCTCTTTGACTTGGAGTTTATGTTTTTGCAGAGTACATCAAGCTGGGGTGTTAAAATTAATGTTAAGAAGACAGAATTCCTGGCAATTTTCAAATGCTGATAAACAATAAAATGTCCATAAAACAAGTCAACCAATTTAAATGTTTAGGCGCGCAATAACTAAAAAGGGTTGTGTTGAAATCAAGAGTAGAAATAATCTCGGCAAAAAAGTGATAGGGGGTTTAAGCCGAGTTTGGTAGGATAAAAACAGAGAAACACATAGGCAAATCATTTATGGAATCACATGGACAATAAACGTCGAAAAATGGAAAGAAATTATTAACAGTGGAAACTGACTACCTGAGAAAAAGTGCATGTATTTCGAGATTAGATCATGTAACAAATCTAGATACAAAAAGGCGCATACAAGCGGAAGAAACCGTACTTGATAGGATAATAGGAAGAGGCCTCACGTTGTTCGGGCACATACTACCAATGGTTGTAAATTTGCCTCAGATAGTTTAAACGCCCCCCCCTCCCTATAGACTTTACGAGGGTACCCAGAATATCCTTCAACGAAGGAATGGAAAAGATAATGGAATCAGGGAGTATGGAGGAAGATGATGCCCTGGACAGACATACATGACCATTAAGAACGTAAAGGTGGATCTTGGCTGGAATAGGTATATAATATAGGGTATATATTTAAGAGTCCAGTTCTTATTACAATGGTAGCGTCAAAACGTTAACAGATTCTCTTATACCGGATTTGTTGGTAAATTATACCAAAAATTCATGGAAAAGTATAATCATATATTTTTCAAATTAGCTTGCCTAAAAACGTAAATTATATAAATGGTGTTAGCTATTATTAATTTATTATTTATTATTATTAATATTGCAGATTTGTATTTCATTTTAATAAGAAACCATTTTCGTTTTGAATAAAGGACTTTCGCCTTCTTAGTTAATTCCAACACAATAGTCCTAGGCAACCTACAACAAGGCATAAAATCGAAAATTTATGTAAATACATTGTATTCTTTAAGCACGTAAAAAATATTTTGTGGTATTTGTAAAGTAGTGATTCACATCAAAGAATATATTCGGCATTGCCTGTCGACAACCAACATCTGGCAAGGTAGGTACTATATCTTTTTTTTAAGAATTGTTTATTAAAATTTTCAATTACCTTAAGCAAGTGTACTTATAGAATGTATAAAGCATGGCTATTGTGTTATAACAACAAATTCAGTTATTTACATAATGATTAATGAAGTATAGAGTTTTATGTCTCTTCACTCGCTGTGTATCAATAATGTAGTTATTTGACAAAAATGGTGACCGCAGTAATGTTTCTATTTTGGAGGTTTTTTTTTTGCATTTTCTCTAACCTACTCTATTATTACCAACTTTTCAAGAAAGCGAGCGCTAAAACAAAACCAGATAATTCGCCACTTATACAGTTGTCCTTTAATGGTACACATTTTAAATTAAATTTCAAGCAAGCTACCGTTCTTCGAGTGCGATGCGATCATTTCTATTAATGTCTCTTTTGAGTTGTTTACGTTTGGTTCATGAAAGCACACCAATTTTGTATCAAATTTTCCTGTCATGCATCACTGTTGCGAGCAAATTAAGTGTAGAAGGAGGAAAAGCTCTTACGCCCATTAGGAGCAATCGCGCGAACATTCAAAGGGTGTTGCAGAACTTGCGGTCGAATTCGCACGATATGCCAACATTTACATGTCGAGCGTTTCCTGGTATACAAAGACGAGAAATTGTCACCTTTGTGCGCTTTAACGCAGCCGTACCCTCTTTTTCGAAATCTTGAAGCAAACTTTACTAGTCGTACGAATTCCCAGAGCGGTCGTAATTCTCCCGTCTCGCGCCCGACGTCCTGAGGGACGCATGGGCTACTAATGCGGCAGCCAAGGTAAAGACCCTCACATAATGCGTCCTATATATGCACTGGGACCCGAGGAGAAGTTGCGTTATTTGGGGAACGTGCTCGCAAACTCGGTTTATGGCGCCGTTGTTTTCAAGGGCACGTCTCCAGAAGAAGAAAAAATGATTTCTCGCGATTTCCTCTTCGCCATAAATTCCGAGCAAATGACGGACGTCTTTCGATACATTAATAAATAAGAACGCATATCCGCCAGCGCTGAACGGAAGGAAAAATTTAAATACACCACTAAAACATATAAGACATAAATTTCGAAGATAAACTTAGAAAGATTTACTTTCCACGGATATTATGTTCAACTTTTATTTTTACATGATATTTGATATTTATGAAATACGATCTGCATATATGATAAACGCAAAGGAAATATTAGTTTCGCCGTTTTGTCTGCCCAGGCCAACGGATTCGACGAAAATGTAGAAAATGCGCAGAAATTATGGCAAGTTTCTTGGAAGGGTAGCCGAAAGAGCGTCCCCGATAACAACGTCACATTCCATATCTGATTAACACATGGGCTTCCTGTTTTCGTTTTTTAAATTACCATTTTAAAAGGCAGCACGTAAGAGAGCGACCCTAAGTGAATTCCAGTAGTCTAACCGAATTCAAAACATTTCTTCACGGGGGATAAAGGGAGGCAGACGCGATATATTTATGATACTCTCAGGAACAAACTTTAAAGGAATATCTTGGTGCATACAATGCCGCCAGCGATAAAGATGCAACTTTTAATATATCAATTATTACTAATACGTTGTCGTGATTGAAAACAAAGGTAAGACTTTAAAAATTGTGGAGAAACCCTAAGCATACAAAATTTACTGCAGTTACATTTTTAGAAAATTTACTCCTACACTAAATAACCCACAACTGATCTAATCGCAAATCTTTGGAAGATAGAAGTTAATTTCAAATATATTCACTACAGAGTGATCTACCGAAAACGAAACGTGTTGTGTGACACTAAACTTTAGTTCTCTGAAGCACGCCTGAACCGGTGAAATAAATTTCCTAGAAGGACATGTAATACCGCCATTTGCGTTCACCTATTACCTTAAAACATTGAATGGCAACGGATATCAACACACACCATTTGAAAGCTCTGGGAATTTGTTTTGCAGTAGTGTTTTTATTTTTAGATACCGGGCATTAATTCCCGCGGAAATGCAGTCCAAAGTTTCAGGGTGGTAAGTGTCGAAATAAGCACTAACAGCGACCATACAGTACTAAAGGTACTGTTGGAAATGTCGTCGCACATTTTAAAGCATTTGTGGGAGTGCAGGAGTGATTAGATGGCATTCGTTAGTTGTACGTTGTCGTAAACCGTGTAAAGAATCAGGTTGGGTTACGTAAATTTTACTCTTTAAATGAAACCACAAAAACAAATCTAGTGGAGATTAATCTGGTGACCTTGCGGGGCATTTAATAGCGTCTCTTCTTCCATTCCATTGATCCGGAAACCAACGATCGAAACACTGCCGAACAATCAGTGCATAATACGGAGGAGTTCCATCTTGTTGGAATGTCAAATCATCTTCGAGTTAAAGATCATCATTTTCTATAAAATCAGTTAACACTAAATAAATGTTTTCTGGAAATAGTCGTTTCTCGAAGAATTGAGGTTTAGTGTCACAAAACAGGCCTGTTTCTTTTTCAGTGGGCCACCCTATATGTATATTATTAATACATATTTTAGATATTTAATAAAAGTATCCTACTTACATTTTTTGATGTTGAAATTTGAAAGTGCAAATGACTGCATATTTTGCTTATTTACAAATTGTTAAATATTTTATTTGTAATATTTTACGTTCAAATTTTGTGACATTGGCAGAACTACCAGGCAATATATGCCGATGGACAAATTGTGTTCTTAAATGCAGAAATACATATTAATGCAGACATAAAGCGCATTTTGTTAATTTTAAAAGTAACAACAAACCTTCTCCTGGTGGATTTAACTACGGCGAAGAAAATTTAAATCATCGTCCGCTTTCTCAAAATCAGATTATTGTATACCACATACCACAGAATTTCACGTGCTAATACATTTACATACAAGCTTTCTGTTGTAGATGTAAATAATTCCTGCTTTAATAATGCTCGTCCGTTCAATAATTCAGTGATGTTTAAAGCAATTTCTGTGCCGAAGCGTACTGTATGAAAACATGTTACCCAACGTCTGCCTAGTCGCCTTTAATTAATGATGTACCATTAAATTAATAACACGCTTTTACGTAATCAACAGAATACCGAATTAAACGTTGCATGTACATAGCTTAGTGGTGTTCGGCAATAACACAAGATAGGGAAACATAAATGGCACAAACGACAATCTGTCTATCTATCCGCCATAACACAATGTAATAATTGAACATCCTAACAATTAAGAAAATTACATAACGCAGGAGCGAAGCGCGACATCTGGAAAGCTTTTCAAATTTTGATTGATACGCTTTAAAGAAAAGTTCTAGAGTCGCAAAAATTAAACCGAACTTATAGTTTAGTGACAAAAGCGGAAGCTTTACTCTTAAAATAAATCCACTTACTTTAATAGTTCTTCTTCTTCCGTTAAATTACATTTATGAAGCTATTCAGCCCGAACAATGTTCAATTCGGGCTGTAACAAAGTTGCGCTATTTAAGACCCGAGCGGAACCGCAACAGTGCGTCGAATTACACTTGATAAGATATGGATCTGTAAGTGGAATAGTAAAGTAGCAGGAGGCGGTAGTAAAGTTACTTATATATAGAAACTTCTGCTAAGATTTCTCCCCTGCACCGGAAGCTAAAACAACCAATTTCACTGAAAACCTAGACGAAATTTGATGCTGCAATTTGTGCACTAAATTTCACACAAGAAGTAAATTATAGCTGCCTATACTTTTGTTGGCCTTCTTTATTAAACGTTTGCAGCTTCTTATTTATTTCCGAGTAAATTGTGATTCTATTAAGAATTATAGATGAAGCTGACTCAAAAAGTAGAGGTTAAATTTCGAAATATATTTTCTCCTTTAACTGAAATATTGCGGATATATAACGAGCGGAATCAAAGAAAACAAAGAAAACCACTCAGCGTATATTTACTGGCTTTCTGCGAAAGCAATAAATAAAAATTTTGAATATTTTATAGATCACTTTTAGAAGAAATATGTAAAATGGGGCCGAATAAAAACATTGAAATGCAAAAGGAAAAATTAAAATTCACGAACCACTTTTTATAAGTGCGTGGCAATTTTTCATTCGCTTCCGAGGGGTGCTTTAAAATATGAAAGGAAGAGAAGTGTATACTCATTATGAAAGCAGAATAAAAATGTAACTACTAGAAGGCAATCGACACACGTGCACTATGCAACGGATATACAAACTCGCTCGTCGTATGAATCTCTATTTGATGCATAAAAACGAAAATTACTATCAAATATGGTGCAGCAATTTCCTTTTGAATCTGTACACAGCTTGAAACGTAAAATTTCCCTAGGGAGTTATCCCAATTTTACGTAATTACAATCGAAGGAGAAGTCTAATAATCTCAAAGCTACATTAAGTATCCTTTCTAATATCTCCCGCAAAAACACTGACAAGTGCTTTGTGGAAGTTGCTGGCAATGGCGGATGAGAATTGTTTAGAAGACGCACAACTCCCATGTCACGTCCGTGCCGCCGGCGCGCACTCCTCAAATCCCACGAGCAACTAGAAAAGTTATTATTTTCCGAGGCTTATAACTCGCCCCGTGAACGAGCTGTGTATAACTGACCCAAAATATCCCCTTCTAAGGTTATTAAACGCCGCACAAACTGCCACAACGGTTAGACAACATTATTGCAATTTACCTATCGTTCTTCCTTAGTTTACGCCTAAAAGAGATGCGGCAAAACTATTTAAAGTTTTATAGAACTATTATCACTGTACGTACACTCTCCTCCTCATCAGTTATCAATCTTTTTGATTGGGTTATACGTACACTAGCAATGAAAAATTAAAATGGCGGAGACGCTAAAAACATCCAGTATGCCGATATATTTAATTCTACAATGACTAGAACAATTTCTGACAATCAGCGAATAATCTGTTAACAAGTGGCGAACGCAAAAGAAGTTCATTGGAGAACAAGAAAATACTAAACAACAATATTATGGCGGAGGAACCGTAAATCGGAAATCTATAAAACTGCAAAATCTATAAAGGGGTTGCCAAAAATAACAGCTCTCATATCACTGACTAATTCATTGCAAAGACATTATCACTCTTAATATTCCTTGGATAATTATTGATATTAAGACATATTAATTTGAAAACATGAAAAAATGGAAGCACCAGGAATGTAAACGCCTATTAAATGTTAATAATTACAGCACAACAGTAATACTACTAGCACTACTACAATTTAAAATAAACAAACAGTAAATAACTATATCAGGTTGGTACAAATATGAACAATCCGGAGAACCGAAAAACACAACAGTTCGAATAGTAACGGCTGATTCAAATCAAACGCTATTATGCTTTTTAACTACACAGATTATCAAAATTTATACACGCATCGTGTTTCTGTATTAAGACCGTAAAAAATTATAGAATTATGAAATCAATCAGCGGAAAACCCTGAAATAACCCAGACGCTAAAACATAAACTGTTACTTCCTGTGTTATTTTCGGCTAATATAATAGTACTACTACCATGTGATTAAGAAAATACTAAACGACATTATGGTGGAGGCGCCAAGAATTAAAAATTGATAAAAGGGGAAAATTCGTGGAGCGGTACTGAAAAACAAATTTCCAGTAACACGGGCCGATTTAAACCAAATGCACCTAGAAACGTTTACGCTTAAGGTTAGATAAAGAATTGCAGACAATTAGCGACAAAGCTTTAAAGCCGCTAAAATCCTACAGATGCCAAAAAATTAACTGAAAGTTTAGGAATACTACCCGATAAACGTCAATAATTACACTGTAGTAGTATTGTTGGGACGTCAAAAATGTAAATTCTGTAAGAATGTCTAATCCACGGTATAGTTAGTAAAAACCACAATTCAAAGAACAGATTTAGTATATGACTTTACGTGCCGTACACTCAACTGTTAGTGTACAGTTTACTATTTTTTTTAATTTAATAGCCATCGTACAACTGTCCCATAGGAAACAAAGAACGAATTGACAGCAAACATAAAAGGAGTCATGAAACCGTTTTACATTCGCAGCCGTTAAAATTGAAAATACGTTCGCTGGCAGTCTGAAATGCTTCAGTTCTTTATATTGTTCTAAACTAAATTGAAACGGTAGACATCGAAATGAAAAATACTGTACATTTGCTCGCACGCCTTTGTTTGCAAAAGGCGTTATTTTCTTCCGACAGTATACGAAGACACTGAGCTTCTTCATCAATCTCTCTTAAACCACTCAAAGAGAAGCCAAGGCCGCCTAACAATTGACACACTTGAAGCCCATTGTACGTCTCTTAATACTCTCTAATATTCGACTGTTTTGTCAACTGTGAAAGCTCGACGATATTTAATATCTGGAGAGAAACAATACATTTACCAAGTGTCGCGAGTTCCTCCCATTATTTATCCTGGATATTTCTTAATCCGACACGGTTTTTCCATTTCTGTTAGCGCGAGCGAGATGGACACTCATTCGGGTTTACTGCACTACTTAGAGACGTCTTTGCGAAGGTGTGGTGGTAATAAAAATGCTACTTTGGTTTCTTTAGGGCCCCGTTAGTTTAGAATGTAGCATTTTTATGCACCTGAACGGTTGCAAAGTAAAAAAAAACGTTGTTTCTGCCACTGCTTTCGCTACCGCCGCCACCGCCGACGTCGTCGGCTTTTTCTTCCCTTTAAAAGAAAAGACCGATCGCGTTGCAAATCATCAACCATGGCATTAGCTCTGGAAAATGAACGTCATTCGTCAAGTGAACTGTTGGTACGCAGAAAATTACTCGGGCAGTTACATTCAGCAGAGCGCTGATGCAGTAGCTCGTAAAAATTCCATTTGTGTAAGTACCACCCATATGCGAACTGCTACACCCTCTTACATTTCCTAATGTATAATCTTAGTTACCTGTCACATTACCTAATCCATCATCTATCGTGTACTTTCCGTATTGAACGCATTTTAATAGTTTATCGTCGATCAAGAACTACCTTAAGAACTTCTCGGGTACATCAAAGTACCTTTCGTGTTCTACTAATTTTACGCAAACATGAGACTGCACTTCAACCAGTGTCGGCTGGCTTAATAAGGTATATCCGGGCTTTTATATACATAACTTGGACATTTCTGTTCAAGTTTCCGAGATTTTTCATTAACAAACCTATTTCCCCGATAAATTGCATTTTCTACTGAAAAATATTTTTCCGATCAGAGCAGACGGCGAATTTTACACCAGCCTTTTTTTTTGTATAAAATATGAAACGAATAAATGGATATTTAAACGCGCGTTTTCTTTCGCCGAAAGCATTCGAAATCGCGTTTACAACAAAAGAATTGAGTATTACAAACGACGAGTTATGGGAATGAAAACTCTAGGTGGCAGTTGGCGACAAAGCGGAGGAAATTCACCCCCATGTTTCCACGACTCGCGTGCCGACTTAACCGCCGCTTTTTATTTTAATAATCGCACAAAGCGGCATTAATAACGTAGCGAAATGAGTCAACCCTTTACTACCGAAATTAAATGCATTTTTAGGGCTCGTTAGCGGTTTTACTCAGAAATTGCCTCAGCCGTTGTCGATATCTAAGCGAAAGCAGGAAGAAAAGTGCTGGTGAAAGTCCTTCATCATTCATGTTCAAAAAGGTCTTCCATACAGTGAAGGTTGCGTTACAAGCATACAGAGACAACTGCCAACTCAATGTGAAATCTCACGAAAGGAGATGATAGGATTATCGGCAGCGAAAGCTTCTATTCAAGACAAGTCTGGTTTAAATCTGCAGACTATCATACGGGGTAGAAAACTCCAAAGAGTCTCGAACAGTGGTCCTTTAACTGGTAGCCTGAGGACCGCCATTGTCCAAAAAAATGATCCTTTTCTGTGCATTGTAATGAAATGGAAGTATTTGAAAAATTACCTTGGTGCCTAGGGTGTTTTAAAAAATGCGTAAAATTTTTAGTACGTTAAAGAACAAACCATAATTTATAATTATAAATATTTGGTTTGGGATTCTACTTTACGCATTAAAATTAAATAGATTCGGCAACATAGCACAGACTAAAGCTTGGGTGCTTTTGTATGAATCTTAATGTGTCTGGGTGCGCAGCTCAGCTTGTAGAGCAATCTCTTTTCCAACAAACTTCTTAAAACACACAATCTACATAGCGGCGATATCGTAATATTAAAATGTAGTGTTGCAACCTGTCACGCACAATTCCACTATTCAGCTTTGGCAACGGTGCAGTCTAAATGCTGAAACCTTCTCTAGTATGTCCATCGTCTTGATTCCACCATAAACTGCCCCCCCCCCCTGCCCAATTAACTAAACAGAGAAGCGATAGGGCGCGAAAACTAGTACTTATTGTCCAAATCACAACAAAAACAACATTTACATAGGTCGTTTGTGAATGTCATTTCATGTACACTTTCGTCGGCGGTTTTTCCTTAATTTAAAAGG
The DNA here is from genome assembly GCA_014611495.1 of Limonius californicus. Taxonomy (NCBI): domain Eukaryota; kingdom Metazoa; phylum Arthropoda; class Insecta; order Coleoptera; family Elateridae; genus Limonius; species Limonius californicus. The sequence continues at coordinate 45,305 of JABXWE010000413.1, read as the reverse complement.
AACTTTCATTAAAAGTTATATATTATGTATTTAAATAGAAAACATATTTATTAAACAATTTAAACACGCACAGTAAATGTTTATTGTGGAAGTTCCATGTATGACCAGGAGTTCACAAAGCCAAATAACCATTAGAGTCATCAGTCAATCAACAGCCTTTTCGTCTCACTGATGGGCATCGGCCTTTTATCTGTCACGTGTTTCTCCTCAGCGTCAAATTAGAAGCACGGGGGACTTACAGTTTAACGTCGAATCTGAACGACCTGAAATTCCAGAGGAAGGTTTTGGCATTAAGATCCCCCCGTTGCTAACCGTACTGAGAAATTGTTGTGGTGGGTTGCAGCACAAAATTTTTATACGCTACTTGGCAATACTGGGATGTCGAACGCAGGCCAGAGTCAACGTTTCGTTCAGAAATCAAGAGCTGTGTTAGCTGAACTATTACCACACTAAAAGCAGCGTGTTCATTATTTTGTTACAATAAATATGTACATGTTTGCACAGCAATACTCTGAATAATGAGGTTAATTAACCGCACGAAAACATCGCACTCATTGAAGACGCAGTAATCGAAAATAGTAATCCATAGAAAATATAATATTTAAAATGCAGTTTTAAGAGCGCTATTCGAATTTTTCGTAGTAATTTAATAAACAGTATTAATTCGAAATCTGTAATCGGGATATTTATCGTTTATTTCAGTATTACTAATTCTTCTTCTGCTTTATCTTTTACGAGACGTAGCAATCTTCTCTCCTATGCCTGTGTTGCGCTTTTAGAGTGCCACAGACATAGAGGACCTACAGCTTAACGTAGGCTTCGAACCATGGGAAGTGTAAACACTTCTACTCCAGAGAAGTGTTACTAAGCAGAATACCTCGCTGATTTTCCATTGCCTTATGAGGGAGAACGGCTGTTAAAAATCCGATGTTCCGGTGCCGGGAATTGAACCCAGGACCTCCAGCGTAGATGTCTAACGTGCTAACATTACTAATTAAGTAATATTAATTTTTCCCTTGATCTCAAAGAATCCGCCTACCGGATTAAGAAAACCAACAGTAACACATCTATTTTTTGTTATTTTTAAAGATATTTTCCACTTGATTATTTAATCTTGAAAATTTACTTGCATATTAATGATGCAATAGATATATTATGCAGCACAAAACCTATTATAATAGAATCTGGAAACAAATTTCCTTTCATACACATAATTAATTTAGCAACGGAAGTAAAGCCGCTTAAGTGCGTTTTCGTGGTTTTGTTTTTACAGTTTGCATTTGTATTTGTATTCGACTTTCGAAAGGCCGGCATGAAACCAGAGAACAACACACCGACATTTAATAGTACGGTATAATGGGTCTCTGAACTTGAAGAGAATGAGAACCGTCGTAGAGCTGTTGCCGGAAGTTAATTAGAAGCGCTTAAATATTCAGTTACACCAATTTTATTTGTTAATTGTTAATTACCTTTTTATGAAACCAGAGAAGGAGCAACGGGAACCTTTAATTAATTTGGAGCATTCTAACGCGCCGTGCTAAGTCACCGGGAAGATCGAAAAAGAAAAAAAAATGGGAAAAAATGAGCATTCGCGAGGCGCGACACGCCGAAGTTATTCGATTGCCGGCTCTTTATTGACAATGAAAGGCAAAAAATATTGCATTTTTATCTGTCATTCGATGTCGATCTAAATAAATTTTATCGATACTGTAAGTCCGGACGTGTGTGTGTTGGTGCTCCATCACCTTGACAAGCCACACGTCAGACAGGCCCGTGTTCAGTAAAGATGGGGGGGTGCACGTGCGATAACACCCCTCCTTATTACTCACGCCATGCTCACTTCTTGGAAGCGGGAGGTTCGTTGAGTAATAACCCTGCATGTGGTTAGATGGGGCTTTCCCTACACATATTAATTCACATTAATCCGGAAAGGTTTGTTCATGTTTCTGTTTGCAAATATTCTATAGAAAGTCTGCATTTTATGTTTTGCAATTAGCTCCACTGCCTGTCTAGGTGCTGAAATATAATCGAACCTGCATGAAAATAATGGCATTTATTGAAAAAACTATTTTAAAAACGTATTTCAATTACAACAGGAAGAGTCAACCTACACCTATTGCTGCATATAAATTAAATAAAATTAATTGATAATTCAAGCAATTAATTTTCATTACCCAATTTATGCATCTGCAAAATCTGTAAATTGTAAGCTCCGAAAATGTGGAATAAAATAATATTTTACTATATTCCGTTCCTGTAATTTTTAATTTCAAATAGAAATTGCCTTTTAGCTTAACTTTTTCCAGTTCTTTAGAATTATACTTTCATATAACGTCGGTTGTTGAAAATGACAATAAAATAGGTGGCGGCATTTTCTCCCTAGGCCATTGCACCTTAATTGATAAAACATGCTCTTACGTAACGGCAACTTGTGAACTACGGTGGTTTACAACGTTTCGATCGAAACAGGGTCGGTGAAAAAGTAGTCGTACCGGAAAATGTACATCACGTAAAAGCAAACAAAGGCGGCTTTCCTTCGTTTAATTGTTAAAAGAAATTAATTTCCCGGCACATTCCAGTACTTTTAAGTATAGTTCATTTTGCTGTATCGTAGGTATATCAGTTACTCCCAAGTTGCGTGAACACTTGCAATGCATCTTGGTGATAAACCGCTTTCTCTTTACAGCCCAGCCTAACCCGATGTTACCCTTACATAAATTATCCGACCCGGTAGTTTCGCAGACGTTTATATATTTTTTACGGTTGTTAGGGTTATTCGCTGTGACATATCCAAGTACAAGCCGAATATCTTACGACGCCAATTATTAGGATGATTCAAATGGGTGAAAAATGGAATGTAAATACGCCGCAGCGGAGGGTGGAACGAATTATTGCTATTACAACACATGTAAGTGGGTGAAACGCGGGGCGAACGGCTTCTATTTGAATTTTATTATGACATCCATAACGAGCTGCTACATCGAATGGAAACCAATGGATTGCCTTGCTGTTAGCTGTTCTATGCAAATCAAACCCGGCATACAAAACATAACGACAGCGGAGAAAAAAGCCTTGCGAATATAAAAAGTGTTTTTAGTCGGTTGAATATTTTCAAACGTAAACATAAAAAGTTGATATAATCATCGGCGTGGTATTGAATGTCGAATGCTAAACACCACAAACACAGAACAAAATGTTTGCAACTTATATCTAAGTTGGCAAAACACTAAATCTAACGGAAAATGTAAAAAAAATTATTTAAATATTTTCTATGGAGTCGCATTTTAATTAACAGAATTGATATAAAACAGGTTAAAATTATGATAACAAGATAATACAATGTAATAGTGATAACCATGAAAACCACAACTTTCAGACATATTCAATTACTTTTTATTAATTTTGAAGCAAATGCGATTTTGGTGAAAGTTCCTTTCAGCAAATTGAAAATGAAAATGCACCTATTAAATTATTTTAATATTAAAGCGTTCGAAACGTCAAACCTCCATTCTCCACAAAACAATTTCATTAAAAATTCACATAATGAAGAATTTGAGTATTAATATTACCACAAATTACCGCAATGATATTGATAGTTGTTGCAAAAATATCTGTATTTCCTTATAATTGTGCAATTTAGAAAATTTATCAGATCTAATTTGTTTAACTTAAACGTTTAATATAAAAGTTGTTGTAAAATAAAATTATTATAAAATGTTTATTGGGCCCCAAAACCTCCAAAAGGGTCTCTAAATTATAGTTCGCACTTTAACGCCCTACAGGCTTAATGAGCCATTTTTGAAACACCATGTATAAGTTGGACAAAAATCTACCAACAAATATTATCGAAGGTAATAAACATTACAAAATTTCCGTAAGGAATTCGCCTCTAGCAGAGTATTTATAAAGAAAAGCTCTAGAATTCTCAAAATTGTTTTCTGTAACAAGAAATTAATTCAATTTATTTCTAAATTAACTTTTTCGTGATTTATATATACAAAAAATATTTACAACATTAAAGACGGTATTCCAAAAAATCGGAAATTGCATGCCTGTAGAATATATTAAAATATATCAACCTAAAGCTTACCTTGTAAATTTATCAAGCATTTTTTGTTGCTATTTCCCACTGAGAGTAAGAAATTATAAGGGAAAGCTAATTCCCAATATAACATGAAATCAATTTCTTCTGTAGTTTGTTTTAATTAATTCCAATGACATTATATCTGGTAAATAAATATTTTCAAGATTTCGTTAATCAACCAGCCATGGTCTAAAGCTTTTTTCCTTTTACTGGGGTTCTATTAAAGACGGACGTTCGCCACCTCTCACCTACTGCCTCGAATTGCGCAACGAGAATCTACAACTAAACCTGTGCTCCGAAGCTTTACGCGTCTAACGTTCAAAAAGGTAAATTAGGCAACCCAAAATACACCCGAACGTGATTGTAGAGACACCCGCTTTATGAATACAACCATCGACTATATTGAGTATCGAACCAAGTCGTCTCCGCACGAGTAGCCCATTAGTAACACCCAATTTTGATAATTTTTTGGTTGAATTTAAAAAATACCTTATCCCTGAACTTGTTTTTACTTCGAAATCTTTCCCTGCCGATGACGCAACAATTAATAAAGTTAAAACGTATGCTTAAAACCTCACACAGAGCTTTCATCACATGAAAATAAGTTGAGCCCCCTCTCGGATGTTCAATGAACATCAAAGAACCTTTTAATTTACTGTTGCCATGTGAGTAGATAATGCAACGGACAGGTTTACACACGCCAGTAAATATAACAAAATTATTTCATTAATGCGCAATACTGTTGGGTCCAAACTAGTCCGCCGTTCTGTTTTATTTAATATATTTGTAATGAACTGAAACGTGTAAAGTGGTACCTAATTGAAAAGCCCGAAACGAATTCGTATTATGCGGAGGTTTGTTCCGTCGAAATCGGCGGCAGATTTTACAATTTGCCGGTTATAAGGAAACCCCATTGTATGTCCAACTGAGATAAGCGCACAATCCAATGTGAAAGGTCCTGTATTCCTGGGCTATTATCCTAAAGGAGAATAAAGGATAAGACCGTAGTGTCACGATATGGCCATCTCTTCGAGACTACCATTTCGCACGTCCTCTCCCGGAATTTATTCGGCTCGTATAAAAGAACCGACAATTCCGAGAAAACGTTGAGGAAATATATCAGCTGTATATCTGGAAAAGCGAGGAATAATACCTCGCACATTGGCTTAAGTCCCGCTGGAAACTATGGGGGCCAATTTTAACTAGGGACAAAAAAGGGAGCAGGAGGAAATTCCGCCTCGAGACGAGAGGATACTAATTCGGAATATTCGGGTAAATAAGGACGCCGCAAATAACAGAGACAAAGGGAGCTTAAACTTGCATAAAACAATTTCTTGGGCAATGCAAAGTGCGGACTTCATTAATTAACACGTTTCCCGCGAAGGAATGAGGGTTATTGTCGTGCGTAAAGCCACTAACCATAAAGTGGGGATTAAATGTAGAGGGTGGCGCTTCTTGCTGCGTCCTACAGGGGTGCGAATTTTAGGCAATAACTTCCCGAGCACGTGGCTGCCAAATTTTTAAACGGTCTTCTACGCGGTTCGCTGTATTTGCCAGGACGTATAATAATACACCTGCCGCGAAGTGTACTACAATAGAAACGCAAAACAATAGCAAGCCCGAGACTACAATTCTACAATACACATTTTAAACGAGAAAGTTGCTGCGATCCGAAAGTTTCGAACTATATTTTCCACGGGTACTAATGACGCTGTTATACGTGCAATTTAAACGGATTAATTCAATTGTCAACTGCAACCCTCAGCTGTGCTCAAGATTTGCTGCTTTTGTCTTACACTTACAATATAAAGGATAAACAAGATTATGTTGTTCGCATTGTTCTATACTCTCTGGTTGAGGGAAAATATAATCGGATGTTACAAAATTGAAAAGAATTTACCACAACATATGTACAACAATTCACACACAAGAAAAAAATATAAATAGTTAAAAATAAAGTTTTCGATATGGGTTGATCATAGAAATGAAACGAGTTTCTTAATTTCTTCCAGAATCGTAACCTTTACTGCAACCCATCGACACTCATCGTTAAACCTCAGTTGTCTATTTTGGTTCTAATTTTAAAATATGTCTTCATATACATTTCTATCCCAAAATCGGGTAAGCCCCAGAAGAAGTTACATAGTATCGGCTAATAAGTCTTCTGCCGATTGTGTCAAAAATCTTCGAGAAACTATTTCTACAAAGAATGAGGCCCATACTGCTTAGTAATATAATACCGAAACACCAATTCGGATTTACACGACAACACGCAACCATAGAACAAGTCCACAGGGTAGTTTCAAAAATCAGTAGGGATTTAGAAAACAAAAGATACTGCTCAGCAGCGTTTCTGGATATATATCAAGGGTTCGACAAAGTTTGGCACGACGGCCTGCTTTTTAAAATCAAGAACAACCTTCCGCATGAATACTACCGAATGTTGAAGTCATACCTCTCCAATCGGTATTTTCTGGTAAAATTCCAGGAAGAGCATTCACCTCTATATCCAGTCAATTCTGGAGTGCCACAAGGCAGTGTTCTAGGACCAACTTTCTACCCCCTATACACGGCGGACCTACCGACACCTAAGCTTACGTCAATCACAACATCTGCTGATGATGGTGACATACCGACCTAAACATGGCGTCGCGCAACTTGTAGACACATCTGAACAAGATCCAGCATCGGTTGAAAAGATGGTGAATCAAGGCAAACGAATCAAAATCTACTCATATAACGTTCACCATGCGTAAGGAAACCTGCCCGACAGTCTCGATAAATAATCAACCACTACCACAAGCCCAGGATGCGAAATACCTTGGAATACATTTGGATCGGCGCCTCACCAGGAAAATACACATATGGACAAAAAGGAAACAATTGGGACTCAAAATTCAGGAAAATGTACTGGCGTATTGGCTGAACATCCCAGCCTTCATTAGAAAATAATCGTCTGCTATATACGAGTAAGTCCATACTAAAGCCAGTATGGACTTACGGAATTCAGTTGTCAGTCAATCCTACAACGCTTCCAGTCAAAGGTGTTACAAACTATCACGAATGCTCCATGATACATCCCAAATCAAGTGATTCACCGTGACCTCGAAATACCTAGGACGAAATCACAAACTTTAGTTTAAAATACCGCAATAGACTCAGTATCCACCCGAATAGATTAGCTGTGAATTTACTAGACAATGAAAGTGAAGCGCGCAGGCTCAAGAGATTCAAACCTGTGATTTATTGATATGCTCTAAACGTAAAATCCTATGTTGTCACAAAATAGCTTAGCTTAGGCTAAGATGTATTAGGAGATTGCGCCAAAGGGCAATGCCTCACTTGTTGCAGTACTATTATCATACAATCTGCCCAATGTCTTTATAGATAGACTGTAAATATTAGGTAGTAGAAGTTAAATAAAAAAAAATATACATTTCTCAAACCTGTCGTATTCTGTAAAAGTTTTCGAATAAAATGCGATGTTCAATAATTTGTGATTGATATCTATAATATCTAAACATCACCGCCTTGGAATTTCTCATGTTTTCATATCGAAAAAAGTAAATATTATACAGATTAATCAATATATTAATCTAAAACTGTAACATATTCTTCTAACATACAGGCTGGATTGTTTGTTTGCCAATTCTAGCAAATAACCGTCAAGACGGTCAAGCGACACGTCAGTCTTTACGTGATTATGCTGGGCGTTACTACCAAACAACGACGAGATCTAAACCGAAAGAGAATCTTAGTTTAAAAAAGTGAATTTCATCACAGTTTGATATTTATATTCTACTCTCAGCGAAAGAAGTTCCTCTTCCGAATGTGCCCCGATTACATTCTTTACGGATTTCTTTGTATGTACTGTGTTTCCGTGTTTTTGCATTACGGGGATTTAATTTGCGAAGAACTCTCCGGAATAACGCCTTCCCTATCTCCGCTGCGCCTATCGCAAATGCAGTTTGTGTCGCTCGATCTAAATCCCGCGCTGGTACAGCAACCGAATTTTATGCTGAGGTAATGCAACATAATGGCAGTTTTCGAGGCAATACGATGGGATGCAGGGTTCGGGTGTATCCTCGAACGAAACACTATATTATTCAATATGCAGAGTTTGGTCTTGGAAAAGCATCTGTGTGAAATTGCCAAGATTTGTCTTCTCGAAAACCCCCCAGTTATTGTCGCCCGTGCTGATTTGCTTCTTCTATTCGCGACGTGTCAGCGTTAGATGAATGCCGTAACGTAGTCTTCCGGACGGGGATATTGGAAGAGAGCAGTTTAAAATTAAATAAACCGACCGCGGGGCTTGCCCTAACGGAATGGCGGTTGCGATAGATCAAGGTCGCCGGGAACACACCTAAAGAACAAGATGAGTAACAAGGAATGCTCTGTGCGTCTCTCGTCCGCTTTATAAATTACCGCCTATTTTAGGAATTCGTTTCGGAATAGCATCGATAGAGACGCATGTATTTATTCATGACGTATTGTATCCGTTATATTGTGTTATTCGTTGGTCGGTCGGTTCGCATCCCGAATATCTCGCGCGAACTTTTCCCCCATTATGCGAGAGCGGGATGAATTGATGGATCCGAATTTCCACTGCCGATATCTTATAGTGGGAATTGCAAAATCAATGATGTGCAGTTGGAGAGAGAGCTCGAAGTGGATAATAGCCGGCCATTGATTCATAGCGACACCCAGACGACGGCGCACCGGGAAGTCTGATAATAAAATGCCGATATAAAGCCGAATGTGCAGAATACAGGCAGATATATATCGGGATGGATGATCGTTATTTAATCTAGTTTTATATCCCGAAGCAGCAGTATCTTGGTAATGTAATTGAGGCTTAATGCTTGAGGGACATTACAGCTACATTTCACCTAATTAAAATATAGGAAATCCGACGAGGATCCGTCTTGTAATTCACTTACTCCTCGTCATCTAGACCCATTTATAAATTATAGCCGGTTTGAAAGTTTTAAGTGCCCCTCTGTATCGTGTCCTGGTATGCTCCGGATCCGCTTATCTGTAAATTGACGTCGAGCAATGCTACCTACAAAAGCTTTCCTAAAACACTGATACAATACAATAGAATTTGAAATAACTTCCAGGACATCTGAAGCGAACTTTGCAGAACTCAAATACGGTTAAAAGCGTTTTTATCATCGCTCTCTTTTAAAATCTGCTTCCGATTCTTTATAAGTAGGTCGCTGCGATCTCTGCAATCCCATAATAACAAATTTTTATCTCCTTGCACTAAAAACAAAGTTTCTACTTCAAAGCCCCGAGAATTTGGACAGCTTTACAGCATCGCAACGATCGAAAAATTACCAAGCAGAACAGCTTGAAACTATAACGTTCTTTCAAGTGCTCTCTAAGAAATTATAAAAAAAACACTCTTGTAACATTCTTTTTCGTGGAAGCTAATGGCACTTATAATTTCAAAATAATAATCACTATTTACCCATAACTACGCTTCAAATTTACTTCTTCGCAGCGTCAACCTTGGTTATGAAAATACACATAATACATTTACACGGGTAATATTAAACTGAAACTGTTAAGGTATGTACTGTAATGGCATGTTGAGGAATTCGAAAGCTCTTGACGAGGAATTTCTGTCCTAAACCCCAACCAGACAAGTATCTGTGGTTTTCGAAACAAGCCACCTCACATCGCAACAGATAATTATTCGATACAACTATCACTGAAAAAATTAAAACCGCGATCAGAGTTGAAATAAAACCTACTTCATAAACAAAAAAAGCGCATGTTTTATGTTTAAAACTGTGTTTTCAAGTTTGGATAACGTTTTTCGTAACATTAAGTTCATTATTTGACACATTTAAATAAATCTCCATTCTACTTCTATACTTATAGGCATTTTTATATTTAAAATATTCGCATCTAGGCAGCGTTCAATGTATTGTACTATAAAAGTCAAATAATTATATGGATAGTAACCAAACACAGAAAGTAATTTTGGACTGTTTTACATAAAATACATATACTCCTTATACGAGTATTATACGTTAGAGTTACCCACCTAACATATTGCTGTGTTACAACATGCTCTAACTGAGATATCTTAACCTATTGCTAAATTTAATAAAGCTATATTAAACTACCCTATAAGAAAATAAGTTGTTTAACCACATATAAATCAAATACGATGTAAATTAGTAGTTCCGATCATTTGGGTTTGCTTCGCAAACTGTGTTACTTAAGTCCTAGGTAGCAAAGATGGTTATTTTGGTTAATATTAATCTTCAGACAGGTATAGAGGATACTTTTCAACCTTATTTGTGCATTCTTGAGCTGTAAGTTAATAAATATGAGCAAAAATGTAAAAATTTTGACAGCTTTATACTAAAATGTAAATTTGTGAATTTAATACTTTTCCTTTGAAAGGAATATGTTTGTAATAATGTCCTTATGTGTGTAAGGAAGTTCTGTGTTAATTCTGTTTAACATTGAAGTTGTGTTTAATAATTTATTTATAATTTCATATAAAATTATTTGTCACTTTCCGAAGGCTTTATCAGAAATATGCCCAGTGAGATATGAAAATGTTTGTGCTTTTGTAAGGAACACAACGGTGATTTTCTTTTTGTTGTAATATTAGTGATAAGAATTTTATTATACTTTATAGATATTCCTAATTAATTTGCTCAATTTTACCCTGATTGGTTGAGCACGTTGGGGACACAAAAAATTGATATTGGGTTGGTAGGTAGAAAACGATAAGTTTTGTCTTGAAAAACAAGTTGGTTGCTATAAGAGCTTGGAGCGAAAAGCACGCGTTTCCGCAGCTCCAGAATATTGTTAATTTGTGTATTTGTTTAAATGCGTTGATAATAAAACATTCTGTTAATGTTTAATAACATTCAACAAATGTTTTCAAAGTGTTACTTAAGGTCGAGAGTTAATGAAAATTTCCGGAGAATTCCAATTTCATTGGCAAATTAAAAAGTTGGCGTCCGTTTTATCAATTGTTTTATCGTACTTCAATTGTTTATGGACCAATCTCCAATTTATAGTGACAAGTTGACACAAACATCAATGTCACTTGTTGAAAACTTGGAGTCTACAAGTCTAAATATAATTAAATAAATAAAAGGAAAGTGCTTCGAAAGCTGATATTATTAAAATAAAATAATTAACTTACAACAAGAAACCACAATATGGAATTTACCTTGAAAAAATTTGGAGGTTAGAACCATAACATTATTCATACAAGTTTTATAAACAATTAATGGTGTATCCTGATCGGAAAGAAGTATTGAGAGCTTAATTTACTTACGTTGTGGCCGAGATTTGGATACAACAAACAACATTTAACTGCACTAATTTCGTTTACCAAACTCCTGGACAACTTGTTTGCTGCGTTCCTTGTGAGAATTCGTCACGCGCTCCGGCATCGTTCGCGCCGAAGCTGGCAGATTTGAAAAATTCAAGACAGAAGTGCATTACACCAAAGTTGCGGTCAAATAAATAAAGTGAGTTTTTCGTTTAAAGAAAAAAAAAGTAAACATTTAGAAGAATAAATAAAATAATACTTGGTGTTTTATTATGTTTATGTTGAATTATGAACTTGCATATTGTTTTGTGTCATTTAAGGGAAAGAACTACTAATTTTAAAAGAAATTTTGCTAAATAATTTTTACATGATAATTTTCTTAATTTTTTCCTGTTTTCTTTGTGTTTGTACTTGTTTGTTACCAGCTACACGAGTTTATACCGTTCGACCAATTACAACAGCGACCCTGAGATCTGCACAAAAGTTGGTGCAATTTCATTTGATTTCGTGTTGGTAAACAATTTATGAATTGGTTTATTTTGGAGATTCATCTAGAGGAGGATATCTTAATTAAGAGTTTGATATTGTTTTTATGGCGCCCAATGTGTAGGTTTAAGCATTCACTTTATTTTATTTTGACCCAACCAACGTTATAAATAGCATTAGCATTTAATTAATTAATTATAGCTACACACAACACAGCAATATATTCTCACTCGTATAATGTCACGAGAATTTAATAAAATCTAATTGAATATACTAACCAGCACAAGTGTTATACACACAACCAAACTTATATGGAATCACCCTCTTACTAATAATACGAAATTTATGATAACTTGTTATGCAGATAAGAGATAATGGTTTTTGTTGGAAATAAGATAACTAATTGATAAGAGTTGATCACGTGCACATTGAAAAATGCTGTTATTTGTGTCCAGTTGTAAAATCGAAGTGTCAGAGTAAATTTAACTTTGTAATTAAAAAAGATAATGTGCTCTACGTGTAGGTTTGTCAGATGGTCAGAAAAGAAGAATTGTTGCTCTTGTTGAGCAGGAAATGTCACAAAGGCAAATCGCAGCAACGGTGGGCGTCTCGCAGGGCTTTGTTTCAAAAACCTATGCAAGATTTTTAGAATTGGAAACGCCCAAGAACAGGCCTAGAGAAAGTCGTCGCACAGTAATTAGTGATCGACAAGGCCGGTTATTAATTCAAATAGCTAGAAGAAATCCAACCTCAGGAGACAGTTAAGGGTTCCCGAGTTATCCAGACAGAACAAAATTGGTCGGCTAAATTGGTGTCTGGCACACCAGAACTGGACAATGGAAGGTTGGCAAAATATCTTTGTTTCCGATGAAACCAGAATTGGTCTGAGATCAGATGACCGTCGAATACGGGTTGTAGGAGGTCGAGACAGACAAGCTAGACTGCAAACTGCCAGATCTCTTCCAAGATATAAATGAGGAACTGTAATGTTTTGGGGAGGTATTATGATGGGAGAAAAACTCCTTTGCGTCTCTTACGGCAAAGTTTAACGGGTCGCCGGTATGTCGATTTGGTGCTAAAACCCATAGTTAGGCTGTGGACTGGTGCAATGGAAAATATTTTCATTTTCATGCACGATAATGCCCCTCCTCATAGCAGCAGAGTTGCCACAGACTTTCTGGAAACAGAAGTTGTCACTATTCTGAAATGGCCTGCCTGTTCACCTGATCTGAATGCCATTGAGCATGTGTGGGACTCCATTAAAAGAAGGATTAGAGCTCGAAGGGATAATCCATGAAATGTGGATCAGCTCATTCAAGCCGCTCTAGAAGATTGGGCAAACTTACCTCAAGAATAAGTTGACAATTTGATTAGAAGCATTCCCCGTGGGAGTGAAGATTGTATTAGGGCTAGAAGTGGCAACACTGACTATTAAAGTGAAAAACAAGTTTTTATTTTTGTTTAACCAACCATTCCAATTCTTTCATTTTTACATTTTTAGTGCGATTTTGTTAATTTCAAGCATTTGTTACATTTTTTTTATTGTTTATAATAAAACTGGTTTACGGAAAGTAGGAAGATGAAGAACATCCTGGTTGTAAAACTTACGAGACTGGTACAACTGCTCATCGGTAGAACTATTTAGGGCAGCAGTGTCGAAAATAAGAATTGCTGTTATGATCACCAACCTCCGATAGGAGAAGGCAGAAGAAGAAACTGGTTTAGTATAAAGTGGTTTTCATTTTCCATTAACAATATTTCAGTAGTACTTAACAAAATCGGAAATACTGGGTGATTGCATATAAGTTTGGGTGTGTGTATTGTCATAAATAGCCTCATACAGCTATGATCAGGGGTGAAAGTCGAAATGTCGAAACGTCATAAGGCTGAACGCGTAAAATAAACGAAACACAACAAGTTTGTGACGTACACGTTGGTGTCGTGTGCAACGGACGAATCTTGACGGTGCTTCTGCCTCCCGCCGCCCGCTATCTATCGTCGGACGGGTGTATACCAAAAGAGCATAGATTTCCGCCCGAAATCATTTTGTGTTCATTTTGGATTCATTTTTGTTGTTGCTAAACTTTTATTTTTCTTTGTTGCCTGGTGATTTCCACTCCTAGTTAACGTTAAAGAATTAATCTAAATTGTAACCTTACGTGTTATGGTGTTATGTATCAATACTGTTAATGAATTGTGAACAAACATAAACATTAAAAACAAAATTAATTCAACACATCTTTAAATTTAATGATCTTGAAAACCAAATAATGGCTATCAATTGTTCACCGTGTAGGAATAATGCTAGGGGACAAACAGATGGTAGAAGCGTCGTCACTATTATTATGTTTTAGCAAGATTAACTTAAAAAAAATCATGGCTGTAGTTTCAAAAGCAAACTACTGGTGTTTTTTAGGACAAATATTTAAAAAAATGCGCAGACAATATTGGAACAGACTTACAGATATGTTTGCGGATATTTTTGTTTGTTAGAGATATTTCTTGTTTTGTTGAGACTATTTCTGAGTGAATAATCTTAAAAATATAATAATTAAAAAAAAATGGTCAAATCGAATTGCGGATACGAGTCAGTTTACGAACCCTGTCCTGTCGGTGTTCGTTATTATAGAATTTCATGGCATTTCCAGAATCGGAATGAAAAATTTAAGTAACAATTTCTATTCGTTCCTATATCTTGTAAAATTAATTTAAAGCATTTTAATGCCATCTCAAATGTTTGGGTTTCTCAATTTTAAATTTAAAATAATACTTATCATGATTTGATTTATGTTACAATATTATTTAATTTCGGCGTTGCCGTGAGATGTTTAGTTCCTTAATTATGAAGTGTCACATTTAGTTTATTCATGGTTATTTTTACTTAAATAATTTTTCCTACAATCCTTTAATATTTTGTAATTTTGATATTTACTCTTACCAGCCTGAAGATGAACCCAAGTGGGTTCGAAAACGTTAACACCATTTTATACTTTTAACAACATTAAATCTATTTTGTGGGATTTAACTGTGGTTTTATTCAACGACATATTAATTTAAAGCATAATATAAAAACATGAAAAATATTACTGAGAAAATTATATTTTAATTAACAGTTAAGAGGGCAGGGATGGCTCAGTGGTAGAGAGCCAAGGTTTGGATGTAATAGTCCAAATGCTTCCCGGTTCGAATCTCCCAAGTGTCGGAAATTTGTCTAATTCCTTGGGTGGTCGGTACTGGGTCCCGGTCTCCAATTGCCATTGTGGATCAAATTAATGGCACTTCTCGAATTACGGTCGCATTAGGGGAGTAACAAGACCCTAAAGAAAAACATTCACACACAACACGCCTCGACGCTACGGAAGTGGTACAAACGAGGATCATGATAAAGAAAGAAAGAATGAACAGTTAAAAATAATTTCTCACCAAAGAACAGGTTTAAAACATTGTTTTAATCGTTCAAATTAAATCTTAAACGAATTTTAAACAAGCAGTCCTACCCTGAATCCAAAGCTTATATAGGTTTCCATTAACCTTTGACTGATCAGATTTTCTTTCATGGGATCTAAAACGGTTTAGCTATTTCTTCCGAGGCGACTTCTAAATACGAGATTTATTTTTATTGTACGAGTTACATGGCTCCGGTGTTCCAGAAGATCATTTATTGAAGATCTAGGTATTTACAAAACTCAAGCTCATAAAAAATATTTAATTCAATGATTTCCGATAAAATTTTCTATTTGTTTTTCATTTCATTTATACATACTGCAGAGAGAAAATATTTTAAAATGCCAGAAACGTACCCCGGAATATAAGAAAGAAAACAAAATAACTCAAATAGTGACTGGTCTTTATCGTCTCATTTTGATACAATTTTATAAAGCTTAGAGCAGTTTTAATTAATTCCGTATGGCAGTGAATAATTACATTATCAACTGAAAAAATGATTGTCCATTTTACGATCAATTTGTTTAGTTCTATGCTAGGTAAAAATCAATATATTACCCACCGGTCTTCGAAATTAATGATATGTTACTGAAAGATATTTTTTGCATTTTTAAAGTTAGGAAACATTGTTTAGTTCTTAAGTGAAAATATGTTACAGATTGGAAACATTGTTTATTGCCGTTTGCTTCCCAGAAAGTCCGGGATTACGTTTCAGTCGCAAATGCCGACACCCTTAAGTGGCAATCGGCTCCGCTTTATATTTTGCAGGTGGTCAGTTAAGATCCTCCGCCCATTTTATGTAACCTTATGTATATATTTGTAAAATAAAACAGTTCACTTTCATCCCTTGGTTTGAATGGTTGTCCAAGCAAGGGTTGGTTTTTGGGCTCCCGTTTTTCTAAATTAAGTTAAAGAAAAACGGTCTAATATACAGTCCACTAATTTGAAGACCTATTTAGAAGTGTGAGTAAGTGGTAGTATTTACGACACTACCACGAGCTCTTTGTCCAAGACAATTAGCCAGAGCAAAGTTAATTCGGAGTAATCTGAATTAACATAATTTTTGGTCCTTCGAGCCGGATACGTGGCAAAGGCGATTAGAAGAAACATTAAATTGGAATCGAGGAAGAATTTGGAGCTTGTGAAAGTGCCGGTTTACGTGCATCAAGCCAACAGTAAAATTTGAAGTATTGAATTGGAATCGAGGAAGAATTTGGAGCTTGTGAAAGTGCCGGTTTACGTGCATCAAGCCAACAGTAAAATTTGAAGTATTAAATTGGAATCGAGGAAGAATTTGGAGCTTGTGAAAGTGCCGGTTTACGTGCATCAAGCCAACAGTAAAATTTGAAGTATTAAATTGGAATCGAGGAAGAATTTGGAGCTTGTGAAAGTGCCGGTTTACGTGCATCAAGCCAACAGTAAAATTTGAAGTATTAAATTGGAATCGAGGACGAATTTAGAGCTTGTGAAAGTGCCGGTTTACGTGCATCAAGCCAACAGTAAAGTGAGTCGATTTCCTTTTTTCCTTTCCCATTTATCAACTATTATCATTAGGTCTAGGTTTCAAAATAGCCTAAACGTTAGTATTGTTTTTAATTGATTAGTATTGCAAAATGGCAAAAAATTTAAGTAAATTATTAACTAAAAGGGGTACCGTTATGAATCGTTTAAATAGGTTCAACGCGTTTTATGAACAAATAAATGAATTAACAGATGAAGTAATAGATGAATTAGAAGTTAGACTTGATAGTATAAAGGGCATTCTTGAGGAATTCAGTGAATTACAGTATGACATAAAAATAACAGATATTGAGCAAACAGAAAAAGATCTGTCGGAAGAATTTGAAGGGTTGTATTATAAAGTTGTTTCATTGGCAAAGGGTAAAATAAATAAAGGAGTGAGGGATAATACAAATTGGATAACTAATAATTTTAATAGGGTATTCTCGGGAGTTTCTCCTTCTGGTGAGAGATACTTCTGTTTATTCAACTGTTGAATAATTTCTCAGGGATGGTCGATAAATGACCTGTAATGGTAGAATTTCTACCAAAGAAGATTTTGTTTCAATGCTTTAAGTAGGGAATGAAATAATCCCACTAAAATTAACCGGGTCCAGAATTCTTTTATTTTAAGAGGGTTGCGGCTTTCAGGGAGACGTCTCCCTTAAAATTTAATTAAGTCAATTCAAGTTACAAATGAAAATTATCCTTTAGCGTGGAAAACGTTAACGGAAAGGTACGAAAATAAACGGATGATAATTCACAACCACCTAAAAGCGATTTTTGATACACCCAATTTAAATAGAGAATCTCACCACGAATTGAGATCGTTGTATGAAAATTTAAATAAAAATTTAAGAGCATTGGAGACATTAGGTCTGAACACCGAATCTTGGGATCCATTAATATTGCATTTAATTAGTAACAAATTAGATAATTATACTCGACGTGGTTGGGAAGCCTTGCCCATTCAGGGTGAGCTGCCCACTCTCGACGAATTTAGGAATTTTGTACGAAATAAATGTGAGATCTTAGAAAAGATCGATTTAAATAAAGTAGAAAGGAAATTTAGTTCCAGTGAAATAAAAAATAGGCCAAACTATTATGAGTCAAAGGGTAAGAGCAGTTCCTTTGTCAGTACCACCCAGGTATCATGTTTTTATTGTAATGGTGAACACTCAATCTTTAAGTGCGATAACTTTTTAAAATTAAATGTAAATGAGAAAATAAGTCAGGCAAAAAGACGTCGACTGTGTCTAAATTGTTTAAAACCTAATAATTTTAGCATAAATTGTCAACAGCCACGTTGTAGAAAGTGTAATAAACCGCATAATTTCTTGTTGCATATTTACGAATACCGTAATAATTTAAATAATAATACTGTAAGCAATATCAGTAACGAACAAGGCCATAATGAAACAAGTATTAGTAATGATAATAATATAAGTAGTCTAATGCCTTCAGGGGCGGGAGTGTCCGCTCATGTAACGAATAATAAAACGCAAGAAATTTTACTCTCTACCGCGATTATTAAAATTAAAGATAACAATGGCATTTATCACAAATTCCGCGCCTTGTGCGATTCTGGTAGTATGAGTAATTTTGTCTCCGAAAAGGTAGTCGAAAAATTAAAATTAAATAAATACCCGATAAATTTTACAATACAAGGGGTTGCCGAAGTCATGGCCAATGCTAATTATACTGTAGATGTTACTATAGAATCATTAAGGGACAATTATTCAAAAAATGTCTCCTGTATTGTATTACCGAAGATCACTAACAACTTACCGATTAATAACTTCGACGTAACTAAATTAAAAATACCAAAAAATATATTCTTGGCGGATATAACTTTCAATAAAACAGGTCCTATTGATATTTTGTTAGGAGCAGGTATTTTCTGGGAGTTATTAAATGTGGGTCAAATAATTTTAGATCAAGGCAATATAAGATTGCAAAATACAAAGTTAGGGTACTTAACGACGGGTTCCATAAATGTTAATAAAAATAATAGTATGACTAGTTGTTTAAGCATTGAGAAAAGAGGGAATGCAATTGATAAAAATTTAACTAAGTTTTGTGAGTTGGAAGAATGTAGTAATAATACGAAACGATTATCAGAAGGTGAAAAATTTTGTGAATCACATTTTATTGAGAATTTTAAACGAGATAGTTCAGGTAGACTTTATGTAAGCATACCCTTTGAACAAAATTTTCGTCAATTAGGTGATTCTCGAAGACTGACAATTAAAAGGTTTCACAATACAGAAAACAAGTTAAATAAAGATTTAACATTATGCGCTGCACATGCAGGATTTATGCAAGAATCAACTACTTTAGCTAGTGGGGGTTTCGAGTTAAGAAAATGGCTTTCTAACAATATAGATTTATTAAATAAATTTAAAGTAAACAATGACGTACCATCAAAAATATTAAGATTAAATAATGTAGTCGAAAATAAAACGTTAGGTGTATTACGGAACGCCACTGAAGATACTTTTCTTTACGATGTAAAGACAGTAAGATTTAATACAAACGTAGCAAAAAGATCTATATTATCAACGATAACTCAATTATTTGATCCGTTAGGCTTATTACAGCCAATAATAATTACATCAAAATTAATAATTCAAGAATTATGGCAGTTAAAAAAGTCAGTGGATGAATCTGGGCACTGTGCGGTTAGAATTTTATGTGCAAAGAGTCGTGTAGCGCCACTCAAAAAGGTTACTGTACCTAGATTGGAATTATGCGCAGCGGTAGCCAATTTGGTACAAAAAATTAAGGAATTTTTAGAACTCAAGATGGATAAATATTATTATTGGTCGGACTCTACGATCACCTTAGGTTGGATTCAAAGTTGTCCATTAAAGTATAAAACATTTGTTGCTAATCGTATTAGCGAAATTCAAGAGTTGTCCAATAGTAATGATTGGAGACACGTTCGAAGCCAAGATAATCCTAGTGACGCCTTGTCCAGGGGGTTGAGCGCAAATGAGTTAATTAATTCAAGTTTATGGTGGAACGGCCCAGAATGGCTGTTTTCGGAAAATGTTGATAATTTTATTCCGGACAATAATTGTATTTTACCTGAGCAAAAAGTAATTACATGTCTAATTACCGGTTCAGCAAAGAATGACATTTTTAGTAAATATTCAACTTTCAATACATTGCTAAGAGTTATTGCCTATTGTTGTAGGTTTAAGCTAAATTCTAAAGTGAAAATAGAAAACCGAATGCTGGGAGCATTTATAATAAATGAACTACAAAATGCTAGAAATGTTTTAGTTAGGTTAGCGCAAAAGGAAAGCTTTCCACGTGAATATAAAGCATTGGAAAATGGTCAAACCCTGAATAATAAAAGTAAATTGTTAAATTTAACCCCATTTTTAAATGCAGATAAATTAATACGCGCTGGGGGTCGTCTAATAAAATCAGATTTTAATTTTGACAAGAAGCATCCAATATTATTGCCTTCGAAACATGAGCTGACTACATTAATTTTGAGAAATGAGCACGAAAAATTGTTTCATTGTGGACCTCAGTATTTGTTATATTCTATTAGACAAAACTTTTGGCCGATAACAGGTAGACATGAAGCAAAAAAGATTATACGTAGTTGTGTGAGATGTTATAAGGTCAATCCAACACTAGAAAATTATTTAACTTTTGAGGATTTTTATACCATCTTGGTACAAGTTGAGGCTATTTTAAACTTACGACATCTTGGTCCTTTATCCTCAAATCCTTTAGACTACCAACCTTTAACGCCAGCTCACTTTCTAATTGGAAGATCATTAGTAGCAGTGCCGGAGCCTAATTTAATTGAAATGAAGGAAAATAGGCGTAAACATTATCAGTTTTTAACCAAGCTGATTCAACAATTATGGAAGAAATGGAGCCTGGAATATCTTTGGGAACTCCAAATTAGAAGCAAGTGGAAGAAAAATTCTTCGACTCTACTCAAGGAAGGTGTTCTCGTGTTGGTACATGAAGACAATGTCCCACCTATGTGCTGGAAACTTGGCAGAATTGTGAGCGTGCATCGCGGTAATGACGATATTGTGCGTGTGGTCAATGTGAAGGTAGGAGACTCAATTCTCAAACGCGCAGTGAATAAAGTTTGTGTTTTGCCATTAGAAAACTATTAATGTTGTTAAGTAATAAATTATAGGTAGGGAAACTTATTCTTTGCTGGTAGTGCATAATTAAGTGTTTGTATTTTTTTTCCTTTTCTTCATTGTTCTTGTAGTAAATGTTATTTTTCTTATTCATTCTATGTTTAAAGATTTTGTAATTATTATAATTGTAATTTGTTGAAAGTACGTGGTACATTCAAGGGGGCCGGTATGTTTAGTTCTTAAGTGAAAATATGTTACAGATTGGAAACATTGTTTATTGCCGTTTCCTTCCCAGAAAGTCCGGGATTACGTTTCAGTCGCAAATGCCGACACCCTTAAGTGGCAATCGGCTCCGCTTTATATTTTGCAGGTGGTCAGTTAAGATCCTCCGCCCATTTTATGTAACCTTATGTATATATTTGTAAAATAAAACAGTTCACTTTCATCCCTTGGTTTGAATGGTTGTCCAAGCAAGGGTTGGTTTTTGGGCTCCCGTTTTTCTAAATTAAGTTAAAGAAAAACGGTCTAATATACAGTCCACTAATTTGAAGACCTATTTAGAAGTGTGAGTAAGTGGTAGTATTTACGACACTACCACGAGCTTTTTGTCCAAGACAATTAGCCAGAGCAAAGTTAATTCGGAGTAATCTGAATTAACAATATCCATATTTTTTTTAATAAATGCCTTTTTTAATGCCCCGAAATACTACTCCTGTTAAACTTTATGTTTCAAGGACAATAACGCTATTTATATGAGGATTTTTTCAGGAACTCGGTCATTACAGTTGTTTCATTGATGCTAATGAGTGTGGTTTTAGGTTTGTTCCTTACGCTAAACAATAAAATAAAATGTCCGACCAGCTTACAAACAAAAGAGGAGAGATCGCTTCCTCGGTAGAATAGATCCAAATGGCAATACAGGAAAGTAAGTTCGCAGGGAGTGGCAAAGCACTCGGAACCCCAACATTAAACCCTTACTAAATCAATTGATACGGAGGGTCAAACTTAAATTGAATATATTTCGAATAGGCTGCTACCATAATTACATAGAGGAACTTCAACCGTCAGACCACACCCTTTGGAGAGCAACCAAATGCATCCTCAAGGAAACATCTACATTTTTCCCTTTAAAGCATAACGATATAATATACTCCAGCGACGAAGATAAGTGTAAGTTATTCGCTGAACACCTAGAGAACATTTTTACTACTCCCGTCACCAACGATAACGCAGAAAACTCCCAACACAGTGCCGATAGCCTTGCACACAATATACCTGTCTCCCCAGGAAGGATAAACCATATTACGCCAACCGAATTGTCGCACTTTATTAGAAAATTATCCAATAAAAAAGCTGCTGGACCTTATTATGAATAAAATATTGAACAACTTCCCCAAAAAGTGATCTGCTATGTTACGGCAGTTTTTAATGCGTGTCTAAGGAGTGGGTATTTCCCAACAACGTGGAAGATGGCTCACATATTGATGTTCGCGAAACCAGGCAAAAATAATCACCACCCCACCAACTACAGACCAATCAGTCTATTACCCGTACTGTCTAAACTCTTCGAGGAAGCCATATTAACCAGGCTAAGGTCTGACATACAAAACATAAACGCAATTCCCAACTGCCAGTGTGGATTCAAGTACCAACACTCCACAACCCATCAACTTTTGAGAATCGCTGAAATCATTGAGGGAGGCTTCGAACGCAAGCAGCACACCATTATTGCTTTCCTCGACATCGCCAAGGCATTTGACACAGTGTGGATGGATGGCTTAATGCACAAACTGATAAATCTGGAGTTATCGAGCTACATGACCATTAAATCCTTTCTGGAAAACAGACAATTTCAAGTCAGAATTAATGGAACTCTATCTTCAGTTAAACAAATTGCAGCCGGAATCCATCAAGGCTCTATTTTAACTCCTACCTTGAATAACATTTTGATGCACGACATTCCCCAACCAAAAGACGCTACTATTGCCATGTACGCTGACGATACCGCCATAATAACTCAAAGCGAAAACATCAACACAGCAGCTTACTACTTACAAGAAAATTTGAACAATCTAAATAGGTGGTTATGTAAATGGAACATACAACTTAATCATACAAACTGTGAAGCAAAAATATTCACCTTAAGATGGCCCATACTTTCACCCAACGTTGTAATAAATGATTACCCTATCAATTGGAACCCCTCTGATCAAGGTGTCGAGTACCTGGGAGTTTACCTCGACAGGCGCCTGACCTGGAGATAAACAAAAAGTTAAGTGAATGTCATGCAAGATTGTCAAAACTCTATCCCATTTTAAACCGTAAAACACCATTTCAATTAAACTGTTCCTTACTGCTTTACAAATCCTTATTAATGCCAGTAATAACCTATGCCAGCCCAGTCTGGGGCGCAGCGGCTAGAACAACAGTGAAAAATATACAGACATTCCAAAATAAAGTGTTACGTATAGCAACAAACGCTCCTGGGTTTGTTCGAAATACTCAAATACACCAAGACCTACAAATTCCCACAGTAGAGACGTACATGAAAAAGAGCATTAAAACTTTTCACAGTAAACTTAGGGAGTGTCCAGGCACAGTCCATTACATGTTAGGAGAAAAATCTATTTACCAACGAATTAAACGCAAATTACCGCAGGATCTCCCATCAGAAGACCAACTTAGTGACTGAGGACCTTCGGTGAAGATGCCCCCACAACGTCAATATTGAGAGAAGTATCAGTGTAAAACAGTCAACGATTCTGTGTATAGCTCTTAAACTGGCCCGGAGAATTTTAATAAAAAAAAAGGTTTATTCCTACACCCCGAGAAACCGTTCATTGCACGGCAGCGCACATGCGCAATAGATAAAACGTCCTGTTCCAACACCTCGAGAAACCGTTTATCGCACGGTAGCGCGCATGCGCAATAGATAAAACGTTTTGTTCCCACACCTCGAGAAACCGCTCATCGCACGGCAGCGCACATGCGCAATAGATAAAACGTTCTGTTCCAACACCTCGAGAAACTGTTCATTGCACGGTAGCGCGCATGCGCAATAGATAAAACGTTGTCCGAACAAAACGTTTTATCTATTGCGCATGCGCGCTACCGTGCCATGAACGGTTTCTCGAGGTATGGGCACAAACCTTTTATTTATCTTCAGAACACAACCTAAGAGAACTAGTGGCTGAAAAACGTAGAGCTCGGGCGCGATGGAAAAGATCACGAAATGTAGCCGACAAAACAATATACAATAGATTAATACGAAAATTCAGAGCAACTCTTCAAGAACACAAAAATAATTCGTTCCAAAATTACATTACCAATCTAAATAAAAATGATCACTCCATTTGGAGAGCAACTAAAAAACTAAAAAGACCGCAAGCTCACGTTCCACCAATTTTGACCGAAGATGGTACGTGGGCTAGTTAGAATAAAGAGAAAGCAGATACATTTCCAAAATACCTATCACATGTCTTCAAACCATTCGAACCATCATCTACTCACGACAATCAAGAAACTGAAGCATTTTTAGATGCGCCATGCCAGATGTCCATCCCTATAAAATCCTTCTCTCCAGCTGAAGTAAAATTCGAAATTAACAAATTGAAACAGTTCAAAGCTCCAGGACATGATTTAATAACGAGCAAAATTCTGAAAATGCTGACAAAGAAAGCTATCGTCCTAATCACCACAATATTTAATCGCATTCTGAGCATTGCCTATTACCCCCTCCTTTGGAAGTATGCCCACATCTTGATGATACAGAAACCTGGTAAACCACCTGAACAGAAAACATCCTATAGACCAATTAGTTTGCTTCCCATATTAAGTAAGGTATTCGAAAAGTTACTACTAAAAAGAATGAGAGAAGACGTAGAAGACTTTCAACAGTAATCCCTCGACATCAATTTAGATTCCGCGAAAATCATTCAACTATCCACCAAACAAATAGAATTGTAAATACTATTGCTAAAAGCTTGGAAGAGAAGAAATACTGCATGGCAGCGTTCCTCGATGTATAACAAACTTTCGACAGAGTATGGTATGGTAGACTGCTCTACAAACTAAAACAATTACTCCCAAGCCCATATTACTTAATCCTACAACCTCACTTATCCGATCGCTACTGTTCAGTGAAATACATGAACACACTTTCCGAGTATTTTCCTATCAACTCCGGTGTCCCGCAAGGCAGTGTATTGGGGCCGATCCTCTACCTCCTATTTACATCTGACATACCAGAGACAGACAACACGCTAATCGCCACCTTCGCTGACGACACTGCCATTTTATCTGTTCATGAATATCCAAATTTAGCCAGCGAACGCCTCCAAGAACACTTAAACCTTGTCAACGAATGGTTAAATCGATGGCGAATAAACATTAATAAAACCAAATCTACGCAAGTTACTTTAACCACGAAATTCACCACATGTCCACCAGTCAATATCGATGGTGCCCCCATTCCTGTGAAGAATGAAGTGAAATACTTGGGACTTCACCTAGACCAGAAACTAACGTGGAAGAAACACATACAAGCAAAAAGACAGCAATTAAACATAAAATTTGGCAGATGTAATGGCTACTCGGTAGAAAATCATCATTATCAACTGACAATAAACTGTTGCTGTACAAAATCATACTAAAACCAATATGGACATATGGCCTTCAGCTGTGAGGATGTGCCAAGAAATCCAATATCAGTATTATCCAGAGGTTTCAATCCAAGATAATACGCTCAATAATCAACGCACCCTGGTATGATACTAATCAGACCATCCACGAAGACCTGGGAGTACCTTTCGTGCAAGACGAGATCCACAGACTTGCTGCCAACTATCACGCAAAAACTCACGGACACCCGAATGAGCTAGTGAGCCACCTTTCAAACGCAGAAATTCCAAGGAGATTACAGAGAATATGGCCAACCGATTTATGGTTGCAATAAAACATACTCTCCACAATTAAAATACATATCATAGTACACTAGCCTGTAATATATAAGAGTAACATTAGTGGATTATCTCCTTCAATGTCTTGTACCCTAACAACTCATTTGCTTAATACTTATCCAGAATAGATGTAAAATTCAATAAATGCCAATAAAAAAAACACAACCTATAAGTACTTGGTACTTCCAACAGTAATTATATGTTTATATGAGTTGATTATTGTTGCATTTGTTGGTTGTTTTTGTGCCTAGCAATTAAATCAGGGTTGGGTAGAATTGGCCGCGCACCCTACGCCTACTACCGTTCGCCGCGACACGTTTCGCCGACAACACGAGTCCTCACGGCAAGTTTTACCGCGACACCCTTCGCCAAGGCACAATTAGCTCCCACAAAAATGCTACTGTGTTATAAGCATTACTAAAAATGTTGTTCGTTTAATTGAATTAAATAATCCTCGGCAGTTCTACCACAAGTGTCAAATGCCGAAATGGGAACAAATACGGCTTGAATTATTTAAAGCCACATTTGATTATATTTCTGTTTGATCTTATTGTGCAAATACAAAGTAACAATTTAATAATTAGTAATTGTTTATACATAAGGTATGCGGATGATTCTGTTATACTGGCTGAAAGCCTAGACGAATTACAACTCTTATTAAATACGGTAAATGAAGCAAGTGAAGAAATGGGTCTACAAATGACTGGAAATAAAACCAAATACATGGTAATCAGTAAACAACCCATAAATAGAGGCCCATTGACAATAAATGGTTCAGTGATCAAACAGGTTACAAACATTAATATCCGGGATTGGCAGATAAACAACGAACTGGACCCAAATAAAGAAATTAAAAATCGTATTGAAATAGCAAGAAGTGCATTTCTCAAATATAAAACTATGCTATGCGACAATCATTTGCAACTTTCCTTCAAAACAAAATTCATGAAGTGCTACGTCTGGTCAACATTAGCATAGGGTATGGAAGCCTGGAAGAAAAATATAATGAACAAGACTGAAGCGTTCGAAATGTGGACATACCGCAGAATACTCAAAATTCCTTGGGTAGACAGAATAAGCAACAATGAAGTACTAAGAAGAATAACGAAGAAGAAAGAATTAATTAAGAACATCAAAAGAAGGAAAACCGCATACTTTGGGCATATCCTCCGAAATGAAAAATATAAACTACTACAAACCATTGTTAAAGGTAGAATACATGGCAAGAGACTAGTAGGAAGGAAAAGATTTTCATGGCTCTGCAATATTCGTAATTGGACAGGGATGACTGCAGGACAACTGTTTCGAATAGCTGAGGATAGAGATCAATTCAATTAAGTGGTAGCCAACCTCTGAACACGGAGCAGGCATTCGAGAAGAGAAGAAGAATTGTTTATATTTTTAGCGTTTTAAAATAAGGATTGTCAGTTAATTTGAATCGCGTTTGAATATAATGGTAAAAAATTACGTTGGGAGTTTAAACATCACTTGAGTTGCCTATTTATACCTCCATTTCAATAAAAACTGTCCCAGCGTGTAGCAGTTTTATTACTCAATTTATACCTAATAAATGGAGTATATAGTATCCACGGATCAAACTTCCACATTTTAATGAAACGTCTACGCTGAATCTACATCTCAATCAATCCATCACAGCTCTATGCTCCTAGGTGAGTCTTGGCTGATTCTATAATCGCCCTCCATTTTTTCCTATCCTTTGCCTCTACTTCTTCATCTCTAATGCCTAACTAGTCGTCATGTACACAGTCCACCCATCTTTTTCTGCGGCCTTCCTTGTGACCGCTTTCCTTCAATGTTCTCTTGCAAAATTCGTTTAACTCCTCTGCTGTCCTCCATTCTCCATAAATGTCCTGTCCATCTAATTTTTTCTGCTTTTATTGCTAATATCATGTTTCCCTCTTCTAGTACTTCTTTTATTCCCGTATTTGATCATTCCTTCATGTGTTTCCTTCTCTTACTGGTCCGACTACGGTTCTTACTATTTTTCTTTAGAATATGTTGGCAGATTTTCTTGTTGTACGGTCATATGCCAAGTTTCACTGCCATGTAATACTACGGGACGCACAATTGTTTTATACCGTCTTCTTTTCATGGGTCTGGAATGTGGATAATAGTGATGACTTAAATATGTGTCTCATGGGGAAATATCATTTATTGCCTTTTGCATTCGTGTTTGTATTTCCTCCTCTATGTCATTATTCTCATTGTCTATATCTACATATTAGAAATTTAGTTCAAATTTGAATATTAAATGAAACGCCAGTATATTTTGAGATTTCTATATACATATTTTTTATCCAATTCCTCGGTATATTTCCTAATGAAAATTGTGAGTTGATGGTTCGCGTATTGTTTTCATGCTCTAGTCAATTCTACAGAGAAGGTATCTTCTTGTTCTCGTAATATAAATTAACCTGTACAGAGATTATTACTATAAATTTATATCTATGAGAGAGCCCTGGTGATGTATTTTGCTCATTTTAAATGTGGCAATGGAAGCCAGAATTGGATTTAGCTTATTTGAACGATTCTGAACAACTTTTATTAACAAAATTTTGTTGTAAAAAAATCCCTAATACGACTTCTTCAATTTTGCTGTTTATTTTAAATCGTAGTAGGCTAGCATTTCACCGTGAAGGGAAAGTAACATACCCTTAAATTACAGTTTAGTGAGAGGTATAATCAGAAAAAAGAAATTTTTTGAATCGATAATATATAAACAAAATACTGGGGTGGTGCAGTCTACAGTGAGACACACTGTATATCTTAACATAAACAGTGGTTCTAAATAGCAATGAGTATTATTCTCTTAGCTCAAAAATATGCCGTATCGAAACCTCTACCTTTAGTAATATTTATATGATGTCATACTCCCTTTCCTTTTTGGAGACCCGGATTATTACAATTACTTTATTGGTGATATTGAGTATAGTTTTATTTATGTTTGTAATATAACCTCAATTACTTGGTACTTGCAAGATTTATCTAGTAATTAATATTTGTTTTATAATTATAAGAAACACTTACGCCACCTCTTGCTACTTGTAAGACATACCAACATTATGCATATTACGATAACAAATTTAATAGGTTTAAATTAACTTTCTTGATATAATTTTTGAAATGCATAGACATCGTATTTTATTTGTAAATTTAGGATCCAGCCAACGTTCCCATTATTTTTTGTAAAAAATAACGAGAGTGACGTACAAATCATAGTTATTTAATGTGCTGCTATCAAGATGTTAGTTGTTGCCGTCAAACAGACTCATAATAGTGTAATTTACATTTAAAAGTACTACCTTAAGGCGATCTCAAGGTTTTCCTATCCATTAACTTTCACGTATTCTTAAAAATTAGAATTTTAAAACTTTTCCTTTTTGTAATCTTCATTTGCTTTCTTTATATTATAAATACTTTTAGTAGTTTGCTGAAATTAACACATTGAAAGTTATTCCTAGGGGAACAGCATAGTTAATTTCAGTGCTGGAAGGATATTTAATAGATAATGTAGATTTCCCCCATTGCAATATTTTGTTACTAGATAAGCTTTCTTATTAGAAATAGTAGTTCTGCATAGTAATAACTATAATAATCATTACTTTCTTAGCTGAAATACGCCACATTAAAATTCCTATTTCTCCAATATAAAGTCTTAGTTCTGTTATCAATTGTTTTTATAGATATAATATATTTTCTACACTTTCTCAATTTTTCACTGTAAAAGTCTTCAAGTTCGATCGCGGCTCTTTGGTCTAGTTGTTTTACTAATTAGGGAAACAACTGATTCTGAGTAAAATATAAAAAAATATTTGTAAGATCACAATTTCATTTAAATGAAAGTCCTTAATGAAAACATGCATTTATATTAGCTAATTTGGAATATGTAAATTAATTGGCATGTAATTGTCCCCTCGAGGGGGTTGAGCGCAAATTAAATGGAATGGGAATATTACCTTGACATGTTAAAGCTTGTGTTTAACTGCACCTACTAAACACCGTAGGGGTATTTTTCTAAGTTATGCAAATCGGATATAACATTAAAGCAATAGCTATTACGTAAGCACTTTTTCAATAAAAAATCGGCGGCATAATCACAGAAAGTAAAATTGTTTCGTCTGTGTTTCTGTTTTACAGAAAAGGTTATACTTTATAACAATTTGTACTTCATATTAGCACTTTTACAATAATTTTTGTTCTTTATAACATATTGTTTTATGCATAGGTAAATATTAAACTAAACATATGGCTTTCGTCGTTACAAATGATTATTATTAAATAAATATCTTACAATAAATACATCTTGCTTCATTCTATTAAAGTGCGATCTTCTGTTAAATATGCAGGGTGAATAAAAAGTAAGAAACATTGATGCTAGAGCCTTTTATCACGGCGCCGGACGTTTTGGCGCGGCCGGTTTGGCGCAGGGACGGTTTGGCGCAGAGGCGGTTTGGCGCAGGAACTGTTGGGATCAGGGACGTTTGGGCGCAGGGACGTTTGGGTGCGAACAAACATACATGTATATTAAACTGGTTTATTTTACAACAAGCTTTGTGTTACTTATAAAATTGTGAAATTATCCAATTTTATTAATAAATCCAATTGATAAAACAAATTATTAAATTATTATAATTATAATTATTAAAAATATCTTCACAAAGGTTCAAATATAAGCATTCTAGAATATCTTTTATGCAACAATATTGCTGTATTTATGTTATTTAATCAGAAAATTACTATTTGCTGGCTCAAAATATACCGCATGTCAATGAAAGTACCAATGTACATATTTTTAATTATTAAATGTTTGATGGGTGTATTTTGTTTAGTAGTTTCCCGTTTACCGAGAGTGAAATAGAAATATAAAAAAATCGCAATGTTTTAATAAACGTCGCTACTGATGCCGTTACCTAATAAAATGTTCGATGTCAAGTGCACGAATGCAGCTATTCCATAATTAATTAATTTAATGCTTATATTCTAAAATAATCGGAGAAAGGGTATTTTCCGCACTCAGTGTGGAAAGGTCTTTTGACAACCATTTTGATGTCGACCGAGCGTGGAAAGGAGTACTTTCTTCACGGCCGTGCAACATTTTCATTGACCTAAATTTTATATACTGTGCCTGAAAAAAGATTTTTTTTTTATTTTGAAAATAATTTGTTTATCGTTGAATAAAATCAAGTACGTACAACATAAAAAATATAGTATTGTTCAAATGCTGATGATATTTATGCTCGAAGAAATTTAAAAAATGTGTGCGAGTAAGAGTAATTCTTCTGGCTGTAGGAACCACTATTATGCATCTAGTTAAACAAATTTTACCACAAGTAGATGTGGTAAACAAATAGGTGTAGTTATTTAGAAGGAATAGGTAAAAGGTTTCCTACCCTTCTCTTAGTATCATCATCATCATCATCAACAGCCTTTCCGTCCCACTGCTGGACACCGGCGTCTTCTCTACCACGTGTTTCTCCTCAGCGCTAACGTAGAAATACGGGGGACCTACAGTTTAACGTCGAATCCGAACGACAGAAATTCCAGAGAAGGTTTTTAGCATTAAGAACCCCTCGTTGCAAATCGAATTGGGAAATTGTGTGTGGTAGATTGCAGACAACATTTTTATAAATCTGCATAGTACGGCATAGATTTCGAACCCAAGCCAGAATCGACGTTTTATTCAAAAACCGAGCGCTCTACCAACTAAGCTACCACCACACTTTGCTACTCTTTTAGTATTTAGAGTTAAAGAATTAATGATTTATATGTGTGGGAATTATGTAGGTAATCACAATCTACTCAAAGGGGTTGTAATTGGAAATACCAATTGCTGGAGATGACGTAGTTAAGAGACTAAAGAAGTAAAGGTTGTCAAAAGGTCAACTTTCCACACTTAGTGCAGAAAATACCATTTCTACGACTTTTTTAAAATATAAGCGTCAAATTAGGTAATTATGGAACAGCTGCATTCTTGCACTTGATATCGAATATTTCATTAGATAATGGCGTCAATAGCGACGTTTATTAAAGCATTGCGAAGTTTTCATATTTCTATAGTTACAAAGTAAACTGGTAGAAAACTGAATACCTACTTTAAGAGAAAACTTTTAAGCTTAAAAATTGTGTTTTTTAATTTATTTAGGTATAAGCAAATTGTAGTCACTCTCGATGAAAGGGAACTACCAAACAAATACACTAGAAGTAATATGACACTAAATACACTCTTCAAAATTTTATATAATTTTAATAACAAAAAAATATGTGTAAATGTGTCAGTTTCAATGGCATACGGTATATTTTGAGGTAGGCAAATAGTAACATTTTGACTGAATAACATAAATACAACAATATTGATGCGTAAAAGATATTCTAGAATGCTTTTGCTGAAGATATTTTTAATAAATCAGTAGTTTCATCAATTGGATTTATAAATAAAGTTGGATAATTCAGCAATTTTATTAGCAACACGAATCATTTATAGAATAAACCATTTTAAGATATATTTGCTCCCAAAAGTCCTTGCGCCCAAACGCCCTGTGCCAGACCGTCCCTGCGCCAAACCGTCCCTGCGTCAAACCGGGTCTGCGCCAAAGCGGCTCGTCAAATCGGCCGCGCCAAACCGGCCGCGCCAAAACATCCTGCACCGTTTTTATCACTAGTTTTAGAAAACAAAGTGATTAGCAAAAGTTTAACGTGATATTATTTGCCACAGATTGACTTTTTCAATGCTTTTCCAGGCGTTATACAGGGTATGACTTCATCAAAAAGCCTCTTAAATGGCAATCTATACTTCTTGGGAAAATGTTTGACAGTATTTTTTCGCTTAACATTGTTATAATATCTCAAACTTGCATTAAAAAATGCCCATAAAGTTTAAGGTATGAGTCTGCTCTACGATGAGAATGAGATATACCTATCACATGGCCAGCCCGATCGACGAATTGGAAAAATGTAGAAGAATTAAAAATTTGTATTCGGGAACATATGTAGTGGTAGTTTAATTGGCAGAACGCTCGCTTTCTGGACAAAACGTATATTAAGGGTTGCGTTCGACGCCCGATAAAAATTTTGTGCTGCAATCCATCACACACAATTCCCCGATCCAGTTGCCAATCGTAGGGTCTTAAGGCTGATAACCTTCCCTGGAATTTCTGCCTTTCGGATTCGATGTTGAACTGAAAGTGTCCCATCTTAGCGCTGAGGAAAAGCACGCCACAGAGAAGAGACCGATATCCAGCCGCGGAAAGAAGAGGCTGTTAACATGTGGGAACAAATACGGGTAATATCAACTGAAGTGGTTCAGAATGTACAGGGTTTTTTCATCGAATTGCACATTGTCAGGTAATTAATGGTTGAACAAATTCCGTATTAAATTAATGTTATATTGACCTGAAGATCAAAATAAAATTTCCGACTTATTAGATTTTTGTCTAATGTAGTGATTGAATCAAACTGTCATCATCTAACTATCCGTCAGGAACAGCAAACCTATGTAGCCGGTCTCAGTTATCTAGTGGTTAGCGCACTTGCCTTTAGATCCAAGGGGCGGTGGGTTCGAATCCAGCCGAGGTCAGTAAGATTTTTCTAGCTGGGCAAAATCTGAAAGTGGGCGTTCTGTTGGATAAGAAGAAAAGCCATACGCCCCGTGCTACTGCGATGTGTGGCACGTTAAAAATCACTAGGTACTAGAGTTGGAACTACCCCAGATCAGCAAAATTTATAGTCAGGGTGTAAGTGTCAGTGCATAGAGATAATCCGCTTCATAGATCTCGCCCAATCAAAACAAACAAACAACAAACTTAAGTAATAGGATTATCACTGCAGAATCAAATCCTAGATTGCCTTCGAAGCATACTGAATGGGATGAATTTCAGTAATTTTGTGAGGATGAAATAGATCTTAAAATATGTATAACTGAACCCCAAGATATAGACCAAGCAGCTCATTAATGAGGCTGTGTGGGAAGCTGTGCCTAATCAGACTGACCTACAGTATAACTCAAAGTAAAGTATACCTAACAGAAAACTATATTTTAAACTACTGAATAAATATTAATATATCTATAAAACTATTAATATCGTACAGTTAAATATGATTTCCTTGGGTTGCAATACATTTTTCATAACGCTCTTGAAGATTGCTAATTATTCCCTTAAAAACAGTATTTGGAATTTCATTTATGACTCGGCGAATATTATTTTTCAGTTTGTTGAGATTACGTCAACCTAAATCCCGGTAAACGCTTTCTTTAAGAATTCCCCACAAATATGCATCAGGTGGTGTGAGGTCTGATGAGTTGGGTGGATAAGAGTAACCAGTTCGTTTTGAAATATGACTCCCAGGAAAGTACTGTTGCAATAGAGTTAAAGGTTCTCGAGCAGTATGTGATGCGGCTCCGCCTTGACGAAACTACTGAGAGCTAAGAGGAAAATTTCTTGCACGAGAAAATCGGCGAATATCTTCATAAGAAGGTGTTGCAATCATTTCTCTGTATCGCTACTGATTAAGTGTTACACGGCATTCTCGTTCTCTAGAAAGCATGAACCAATTATCCCGTAACTTAACATGACCACACTGTTACCGTTTAGGTACCTATATAATGAAGTTTTTCAACAAATTCTCGTGGCTTTTCAAAACCCAAAAATCGTATTGTTTGTTTATATAGGTACCCAGACAACATTACATGGGATTCATCAGAAAATTATACATATACCTACTTATATTATTAGGAATATTTTCATTATCGTAAGCCAAACTCAAAGAAAACCATCTTCCACTATTTTCTCCGTTACGGGTTCCATCTTTTTTTTTTTTTCACACACATTCATACTACCGTTCCCCCCCCCCGCAACCGCTTTCGCATTACTTCAGGGGGGTGCGGGCGTCCCTTACACACTAACCATTCATGCAGCATGCACCCTAAACTTAACTAACTGAATTGCGGTCGCCCCAGCGGGGATTCGAAACCACGCCGGAACAAGCGCAATTCAGTGTGACCTCGAGTGGTCAATGCGTTCTCGCACTCGACCACCGCGGTCCCTTACGGGTTCCATCTATAGGTTTTGTCTGTATGTATCATTTCTTATCTTATCTCTTTTCGTTTTATTTCCTATCCGTCTTAGAAACCGCATCTCCATTGCATTTAGTCTTGTTTTATGTTTTTTTGTTAAGGTCCATGTTTCATTGCTATACTTATTGTCGGTCTTACTACTTTTTTAACTACTTCTGTTTTTATTTTTCTAGGAACTTCTTTTTTTCCCAAAAAGGTCGTTTTCATCATATTATATATTCTTCCTGTTTTTCACATCCTGTCGTTGATTTCTTTGTCAATTTTACCATTGTTCTCAATTATGGATCCTAGATATTTAAAACTTTCTACTTGTTCAATTTGTTTCCCTTGTAATTTTATGCTGTGTGTTTTATTCTTCCTCGACACTACCATACTTTTTGTTTTCCCTATGTTTATTTTCATGTTTATTTTCTGTAATTCTATTTCTAGAACCTCCAGGTTATGTTGTAAGTTCTTTTCAGAGTCGGTCACTATAGCCATGTCATCTGCGAACATAAGTTCGTGTATTTCTGTTTGTTCCATTTGCCAGCATTCCAATTTTAACGTCTTCATCTTTTTCTTAGCATTTTTAATTGCTTCATCTAGCACTATTGAAAACAGAAGGGGGCTCAACACACATCCCTGCTTTACTCCTATCTCTGTTACAAACTCTTTTGACTGTTAATTATTCGTCCTTACTATATTTATGTTATTTCTATACATTGA
Organism: Limonius californicus; assembly: GCA_014611495.1. Classification (NCBI taxonomy): domain Eukaryota; kingdom Metazoa; phylum Arthropoda; class Insecta; order Coleoptera; family Elateridae; genus Limonius; species Limonius californicus. The sequence continues at coordinate 9,607 of JABXWE010000413.1, read as the reverse complement.
TTTTACTATTTCTATCGTTCTTTTATCTATCTTTCTTTTTTCTAGTGTTGTCCATATTTGTTCTCTGTGTATCCTGTCAATGCCCTTTTCAAGATCTATAAAGCACATATGTATATCTCTTCCGTTCTTAATATGTTTTTCGCTGACTTGTCTGATGGCAAATATTAAATCTTGGGTGCTTCTCCCCTTCCTAAAACCACATTGGGTCTCCTCTATTGTATTTTCTATCCTATTCCTTATTCTTTTCTCGATTATTCTGGCAAATCCTTTCGCGGGGACGCTCATTAACGTTATCCCTCTGTAATTAACGCATACTCTTTTGTCTCCTTTCTTATGTATGGGGAGTATGATTCCTACATTCGATTCTCTTGGTATTACCGTGGTCTTCATTATTTCGTTTAGCAACTCTGTAAATTTGGTTATTCCTTCTTTTCCCATATACTTTAAAATCTCCGGTGTTATTTTGTCCCTTCCTGCTGCTTTTCCTAGCTTTATCTTCTGTATGGCCTCCCTAACTTCTTCCTCTTGGGTTTCTTCAATTACTTCGCTTTCGTTTAACTCTTCTTGTTCATCCGTTATATTGTTTTCTGCTTTTGTTAGTTCTTAGAAATGCTGTCTCCATCTTTCCATTATTTGATCTTCTTCTGTTATTATGTTTCCGTTGGATAGTTGATCTACTTAAAAAAAGTTATTTTGCAAATCGTCGTTGACTTTTCGCAGGAGAATGCAAAACATTGTCAAAAATCCTACCAACATTTTCATTGTTCCTAGAGGGTCTCCTCCTTCCACAACTACCTTTACGATGGTACGTATGGAACCAGTATTTCTAAATTCCGTCACAAGTAACAATATGCGTTGGAGATATTTTGTTAAGTCTTGATTCTACAGCAAGTTGTTTTTCTGCTTCCGCTGCTTTACTCATTGCATCAACTGCACCTTGATTATAAATTTGGGACATTCGATTGTGATATACTGCATACGTTGCACTTTATGGGGCCGGGATATCCAATGAAAATGCATGCTATTGTGCCTATCCAGCGACTATAGATACAACAGCGGAGACTGCATATGAATTAACTAACATTCCCAAAGTATTAGGATTTTCAGTTAAAATATTTTCTCTTTTAATGCACATAGAGCACTTGATAGTAAATACAGACATAAATCCTTTACGAGTTTCACTAATAATGCCCATATCGAAGAAAGAACACCGAAGCCTTCATGTTTTAATCATTTTAAAGCACTAAACAAGTATCCAATATCCACAATTCGTGGTCCGGTAATGTTATTAAAGTATTCTTCTACGTTCTGTACCGCAGTTTCTAATTTTGACAATGATTTAGTCATTTCATAGCTGAGTTCCCAATTCTTTGCGTGTTTAAGCACGTTTGCATCTTGATAAAAATCAGATTTCCGAAAAAACTCATGGACCTCATTATTAAAACCAACATCATCCCCGACTTGATGTGAAGAACATGACGCTAAAACTTGTTTTCCTGGATTATCATGAGAGCCTATTCAACGGTTCAAAGCTGCTGAGCAGAAGAGGAAAACACTATATCAATCACAACACTTTTTTCTAAATTTACTTTTCCAACGCGCATTTTTTGTTTTTTACTGAATCTATACATATTCAACTAAGGAGACTTAGGGCCGACCTTTCAACGTTCCGATAAAGTTCTAGACAAGCCAACAGTCAAATTTATCCTCCTTGTTAGGGTACTTTCTGCCAAAGGTTAGTTTATTTATTCCATAGGATAAGGCAGCTACGAGTGTATACAAGGTGATTCGAAATATTTCGAACGGAATAAATAGAGTGTTTACTAAATTAATACTATTTTTCTGGTGTAGTAACTAATAAATAGATAAATTTTACAAATTAAAGAAGCGGGAATTTTTAGTCATGTAAATCCAAACCGATGATTTCAAGTTTTTCTGGATTCAAATTAAAGAAAACCACTGTTCTAATATTATTGGAAGATAAGTTACATCAAATAACAAAGTACTATATAGTTATGTAAAAGAAATTGTGTATATTTCATGAACCATTGCGTAACACCCATGGAACGGTTGCTTTTATGTAACTTTGCGATTTTTTGCAAGCGGTTTATTATACGAGGCTGTTTCAAATGAATTACGGTTATACTTGTTTATTTAATAACTGAATTGACAAAAAATTTTTATCACTTTTCTATATAGTCCCCCTGCCTCTCAATATAATAGGTTTCCCAATAAGGACGATATGTTTTTAAAACTAAATAAAATCCAAAATATTTGAGATAAAAGCAAAACTTGTTTTTATTTTAAAGTACAGCTTAGTACAATTATGTTTTAAACAACACATCATTCAAATGTCCACCTCGGCTTCGTCTGCAGGATCGAATCCGATGAACCCAATTTTCGGTGACTTTGCGCAATACATCGGGTGTAATTTCATTAATGCAGCGTTCGATGTTCAATTTCAAAGCGTCTCTAGTTCGAGGTTTGTTGGCATAGACCAACGACTTCAAATATCCACACAAAAGAAGTCTAAAGGTGTTAAATCACCCAACTTCTTGGAGGCCAACTAACAGTTCCATTTCTGGAGATTACAGACTCACCAAACTTTTCTTGCAATAACTCCAAAGTGGCATTCGCAAAATGTGGTGTTGCACCATCTTGTTGGAAAAACATGTCTTGCAAATCAATTTCATCCAATTTTGGCCACAAAGAATCTGTTAACATTGATCGATAACGTTCACCATTCACTGTACCTGCATCTCCATTTTCATTTTCAAAAAATATGGTCCAATGATGCCTCCCCTCCATAAACCACACCAAACAGTAACTTTTTCCGGATGCAAAGGCTTCTCATGAATCTCTTGTGGATTATTTTCACACCAAAAACGACAATTTTGTTAGTTTACGAAGCCGTTTAACCAGAAATGATTAACGGATGTAAACCTTTCCAAACCAAACCAAATCTTTTCTCAAAATACGCCAAGTTGTCATTCTTGAAAGGCCAAGTTCTTGAGAACGTCGATTAATCGACAGATTTGCATCGTCTGCAACACTGGCTCTTACAGCATCAATATTCTCTTGGTTTCTTGAGTTTCGTTGTCTTATTGGTGTTGTGGTATCGTGTAAAGAAAAATTCGTTTCAAATTTTTCAACCATTCGACGAATAGCAAGCACAGAAGGACGATTAAGCGGACCATAATCTTCACGAAGTTCACGTTGAGTTTGAATAAAAGAACGATTATTTTGATAAAATTTTTGGATAATAACCATACGTTGTTGAAGCGTGTATTTTGCCATGATGAATTGTACAACTATACTAAACACAAATGACAGCTAGTGACATTTCTACCATTTTAAATATGGCTGCCATGACATTTTAAAAATATATCGTCCCTATTGGGAAACCCTATATTATAAAGCCGCTTAATGCTAATATTGTATTGTCGTGTTGTTCTAGTATTTATAATAAAATTAAAATTAAAAATGCGATGTGAAGTTTTATTTATTCTTTTGTTTATTTTAATGTTTTCAATAATAAACTAAATGCAAGTATGTAAATGAAATAAAAAAATTATAATTTCAGAGAAACAAAAACAAGTTTGTACAATTTAAAGTGTACACTTTTATTAATTGTTGTAATAAAAATAAAATAAAACAATTAAACCTATTACATGTCGTGTACATGATTTAAAAACTCGTTCACATAAAAGTATCTTAAAATATTAATACTGTTTTCCCAATCACTATCTCTGTAAATGTGAAATAACATCACGGCATTGGGGGTCCATATCACGCAATATCACAACTCTCTATTTGTTATATAAAGTTGTCCTTGAATTTGCTGATAATAATTATGCGTTCTATTAATTACATATTCATTTGTATCGTGATTAAATTGCACAATGTATTTTTTTTCCATTTTTAACACTTCATGTAAATCAGCATTCCAAAATTTGAAGGGGCACTTTATTTCAATAATCGCATTTTTATTCACAAGACCATCAGGGGTTGCACCTAAATATCTGCAAGCATGCATCCAGATTCCGGTCTGTTGCACAGGTAGCCCCCTGTGCTCCACAAACTGCTCCAAAGCGTGTTTTTGGTGCTGCTTTCCCCACTGTACAGCTTTCACCCCTTCCAGGTTGTAGCTACCTAAAACATTAACATTCATTATGAAAATTGTTACAGACAGAATAATAAGAAAACATGTCCAATCAAGAAAAAAGTTAATCGAGATTTTGTTAATTGCCAACCTCATGGGCTGTTGGTCGTGGATAACTCACTTCACTTTTTTCTGTCAAACATTTAATAGATTACCTACCTGTTAAGGTACTAAATAAAGATTTCGAAAAGCTTTTCCTCTGGCAACATTTTAATATTAACCCAAAGTTACTGGCAGTAAGTCGCAGATTGCGGGATACCAACCACTTCGGATTTGTTGATTGTCCAACTATTTCCTTTGCTACATTTCTAATTTTTTCTTGCGATAATTTTAACATTTCCTCAAAATATGATATTTTGTTGGCGGAACTGTTAAAATTGTTGGAGAAAATTAGTTTCCCAATGTCGGGGCCAAGTTGGTAGCATTTGGGGAAATCTTTGGCTGCAACAACCAACTCGATCCTACAGCACCACCAAAAGCGTCTAATTCTTGCTTGAATGCTTCCACTTTATCGTTCCCGATTTGGGACTGGCAGGCACGAAATGGCTTTGTAGGTGGGAACAGTTCGTTTATACGAACTGATCCTGCGTTGTCCACTTGCTTTGGTGCAGACCAGCTGCAGGATTGATCTGTGGTGGATATGTTGTAGTGTCCAAATAATGCCAATGCTGCTACATGATGGCAGTTTAGTTGGTCTCGTGGACATGTGCATGTTGACTTCATAATATTTTTGTCTTCATTTAAATATATCTAAAAATAATATTAATTAAGTACCTACATTACTTTAGAATTCCAGTAAGTTGTGCTTTGTACTGTAGACTGTATACTTACTTCTACTTGGTATAATTTATCCCTCATGCTGGCGTGCACGTTACCTTTAATAATTTTCTACTGGTCGTTGTAATTCATCTTTAAAACGTCCCCCGATTCCATGGCGGTTTCGCCTCTTTCAATTAATTTACTTTCGTCTTTAAAATACGTATATATTGACGAAATTTTTAAAACGTGCTTTTGTGCCATTTTCGCAACTTTTACAAACTTTCACTTCGTATTTAACCACACGAAAACATAATAATAAATGATTCAACATTGTACTCATTAGCAGCGACGGTAGCAGAAATAACATTACTTATAACTTTGACCGCTATCAAACGTTAACTTCCAACAATTGCGGTCATTTATGCTTACAGTTTTTATATACTTCTGTGAGCTAACGTTCTTTGCAGTGCACATTTAAGCCTTGAATATATCGTTTCGTAATGTCTACAATTTTTACATTTACCGGTGATAAGTCAGTTTTACCTGCCGATTTCAATCCCCCAATTTTCTTGGACGACGATCGTGAATATGTTCTGGGGCTACTAAGCTTTGAGACGTATCATACTATACCAAATGTGATTGAAGGCGTGAATGATGGTTTTAAAATTACCACACTTAAAGATGAAATTGTGCTACCGCAGGGTTCATACGAAATTAATCAGATCGCTGAGTACATACAGAATAAATTGAAGGGGTCTGGAGTTAGCGTGGCAATAGAAGGAAATAATAGCACTATGCATACAACCATTAAAACATCTACTGAGATCGACTTCACGACTAACAACTCTATAGGCGGATTACTAGGTTTTGACAAAATGAAAATTCCTGCGAATAAATCGACCACATCCTCACCATATTTCGAGGATAATGAAAATTAATTCTATCTTAATACATTATAATATATCTGTGGGATCTTACAAGAATGGTAAACCGGGACATATCATTCATCAATTCTTCCTTACTGTGCCGCCCGGCTTCAAAATAGTTGAAACTCCGAATCCGGTTGTTTATCTTCCAATTAGCACAAAAACAATTACCGGCATAACTATTCAAATACTCGATCAAGACGATGAACCGATCAGTTTCAGTTCTGAAACTATAACGGTTAGTTTGCATTTGAAGACGGTGTAATGGGGTTCCGATTCAGCCCATACTACTACACATCGAACATAAATAATTCCGCACCCGTCCACGGCGGATCTATAAATCGTCGAAACCAGTGTCCCAAGGTCAGTAAGAGCTCAGCATCCAATCAGTTGACAAAGAAGAATAAAGCATTCCTCAAATCGCTAGGCTTTCAAGTGTTACAATGAGTATTTTAAATATTAGTGAAAAAGTTCTTGTTGACAATTCTATTGTTAGCAAGCAAATACACACCCACCAACCATACACTAATCGCTTCGAAAACAATGACGAAATTCGGATTCCGATTCAAGAAGATATGTCCACTCTTCCCGGCTTAAGCCACATATACATTGAAGGAAACCTCAAAACAAAAAAAAAACATGAGAACCTACGACAGTTAAATTTATAAATAATGGTATAGCTCATCTGTTTAGTGAAATCCGATATGAAATGAATGGCGTTGTGATTGATTCCGTGACTAAACCCGGTATAACATTTACTATAAAAGGCTATGTTTCCTACACCTCCAATAATGTTAAAAAGCTGCAAAATGCTGGATGGCTTCCGGACAGCGAGAGCGATGTACTTGATGACTCTGGCAACTTCAATGTCTGCATCCCTCTCAGAATGTTGCTAGGGTTCGCTGAGGATTACGGGAAGGCTATACTGAACATCAGGCAAGAATTGATCTTAATTAGAAGCAATTCAGATATTGATGCTTTGTTTAGCATGACTCAAGATGACATCAAAGTTACGATTAACAAAATTTATTGGAAAGTGCCCCATATTACAGCAAGTCTTGCGCAAGAATTAGCTTTAACGAAATATATAGATAAGAATATCGATACCCAAGTGGCGTTTAGAAGTTGGGCGCTTCATATCATCTCAGACGTAAATGAAAATACTCGGCATTTCCACGCTATTGCCACCAGTACGAAATTGCAAACTCCGCGACACGTTATCCTCGGTTTCCAGACAGATCGTTCCGGAAAACTAAATAAAAGTATGAGTGACATTGATCATTGCAATATTCAAAATGTTAGAATCTATTTAAACACTGAACGATACCCCTATGATAATTTGAATCTAGATTTCACGAATAATCATTTGGCTACTCTCTACGGCATGTATTCTCATTTCCAATCCGCATACTACAACAAACATGATGAACCCCTGCTTTCCCTACCAGAGTTTAAGCAAAAAGCGCCTCTCATCGTTGTGGATTGTTCAAACCAAAAGGATTACTTACAGGCGAACACCGCGGTCTTTAGATTAGAATTTGAAACTGCTAACAATGTTGAGGCGCATACAACTGCGTATTGCTTGGTTTTGCATGATAAAGTGTTTGCCTATAACGCTCTAACAAAAGCGGTTAAACAACTGTAAACCCAGAAATGCTTAGTTTACTCGGTATCGCGGTCGAACCAACATCTACAGCCTCATATCGTCAACCAAACTGTGACTACCACTGTTCTCTATGTTTGTCATAGTAGATGTACAATGCTTCAAAATAGGAAAAAATACGTTTTCACCTAAAGAATTAGCAGCATATGATGGAAACGCAATTTCACATTACATCTTCAGAGAGCCATTTCCTTTCGACACGTTACCCCTACATTTACAACAAGCTCAGTGGTTGATGAATAATCATCATTGCATTAATTGGGAAGAAGGATTTACACTCATTGTCATGTTTCCCAAGATCTTGGAACGACTTCTTCGAGATGCCGATGTAGTGTATGTAAAGGGTCGTGAAAAGGCTGCATTCCTAAGACGCTACACCAGCAAACACATCGTTGAAATAGAGGAATAGCCAGCTCTGTCAGCATCCCAACCCTCTTGCATGAATCATTTGAAATCACTGTGTTACTGTGCATTATCTAATGTTTATCACACACCGTGTTCGTTTTAACATTTGCTATAGGGAATTAGTATGGGAAATCTGAAATATGCCAAATAGTTCGTTCTCGAATAAAAGTCGGTGATATTAATAGTTGCAATCGATAGATAAGATATTCTAACGTACTGTCCAAAAATATTACCCTTAATAACAATCCCAATTCTTCAGAAATTATAAATTCAGTAATTACTTGCAAAACATTAATTTAAAATCCGGAAACTAAAAAGTCGTCGCAACTTGCCTCCGTGGTGTAATGGTTAAGCGTTCGGCCTTCTGAACCTCACGGGCTCTTGGCAGCAAGATCGAACCCCGTTACAACCAAGACTTTTTTTTAAATTTCATTTGTCATTAATCTTTAATTTAATAACAATATAAGTAATTTGTAATTATTCTTTTATTCGAAAAACGTACAAGAAATAATAAATTATAGAAATGAAAAGTAATGATACCCAATTAATAAAATGTGAATCATTAATAACAAAAATAAACGTTTCAACACCGTTATTTTATTCTGGTCTCTCAACCTCCAATTTTAAAGTCCTAGAACTTTTAAACTTAAAGCAGCAGTTCACCTATAGGTTGTAAACAACGTCTGCTAAGATATGTATGTAATTTAGCCAACTACTTTAGTAAATCGTCGCGACCACTTTTTGTGAAAAACTGAATATGTATGACTTCATAATTTAGCAACTTTAGAAACTAGAAGGAAATAGAATTTTGTATTCAAATAGTTCTGATTAAATTAAATGCTCAAATAAGTCGCCGTTTGCAGCTAAACAATATCCTAGTCTGTCGTACATGTTTCGTCTTAACTTTTGCTAATGTATTTTTCTTAATACCGTTGCAGATTTCATGAATTGGGATTTTCAATTCTTCTTTGGATTGTGGCATCACTTCATTTATCTTGTCTTTCAAATATCCCCAGAAATAAAAATCGAGGGGATAAATCTGGAGATCGTGGTGGCCAAGCTATCATCCCATTACGACCAATCCAACAATTGGCAAAACAGTTATCTAAGTATTCTATGACCTGTAAAACCATGTTTACATGATAATTCTATGAAAACTCAAATTTAATACAACTTCCTGTTCATGTATACCGTCCAATTCTGGCCCAACGTGATTTTGCAATAAATCTAGATAGACTTCTTTATTCATATTTGCGATGAAAAAGGGTCCAATTATTTCATCATCATCATCATCTGACATGGAGCTGACTCGAGAGTCGATCCTGGATACGCCAGGCCCACCCCATGCCAGTAAGGTAGGTAGGAAGATTCGGGATAGGGTGGGATCGGGTGGGGCACTGCACAACGTTAGCATGCCTGCAATGTATACCGCAAGGCACCGCTGTTGCAACACCGGGTAGTTAGTAAGCTACGCATCAATAGGATTTTGAATACGCACCCGGGACCGTTATAAGATTTGTGTTTTACATTACCTTCCCAGTGTTCATATCTCTTATCTGTCTGTTCTTTTGTTCACCTATCTTGGTTTCCTGATAACTAGCGACTTACTATTGACCCCAATTTTTATTGTTCCCACTTAAATTTGTCCCCCCTTCCCCTCTGCTGCTGTTGGTTAGGGTCCATTGTTTCCTC
>JABXWE010000412.1:0-76687 GCA_014611495.1 Limonius californicus | reverse complement strand
CCGTAGGTCCCGTGCCACTACGATGTGTGACACGTTAAAAATCACTACTGGGGTTGGAATTACCCCAGATAGGCAAAATTCTTAGTTAGGGTGTACAATGGGCCAAATGTGGCCTAAGTGCTTAGAGATGCTTGGAAAACCGCGTCCTAGATCTCGCTCTTTCAAAGCAAGCAAGCAAGCAAGCAAGTCACGCCGTCTCCCGTGATCAAAACGCTGTTAATAAAAGCAGCTTTACTTATACAAAGGTTCCCTCAATACGTTATGGTAATCCTTTAAAAGGGCCACGAGGTCAATTTGGACTGTTAGAAGTACGTCTACTATACGTATATTAAATATTGAAATGTAGAAGTTGATGAGCGCCACATACGCGTGCCATGTATTCGAAAAAGCAATGCGAGATCCTCCGAATATAGAACAGAAAATCCGTATTCGATTTTCTGCAAGTTCTGAATATTGTAGATATTATTTCTGTAAGTTGATGGAAACCCTAGAAAAGTACAAGCATTATCTGTTTTGCCCAGTAATTATTGAATCCTAAAGTATAAAGAAGAGTTTATTCTTTAAGTAGTTACATCCAGAAAGTTTACAGTGAAAAAATTGAACCTTTTAAAATTTACTTCAAGATTTTTTCTAAACACATTAAAAGTTTATCTTCTGAAATTTCTCTACGTTTTTAGTTTTCCATGCTATTAGTAGACAGTAAAAACAAATGTTTGCGTGACAGTCCTAATACAAACAGATGTAAATCTCTCCACCATACCTAGAATTATTATTTATAATACATATACATTAATAGTATCAACCATTTTTCTTAGAACGTCCACATTTCTCAGTACATATACACACAAAACTAAGTATTGATTCCACATCTGGGGATCTCGTAGGTCACATGATCAATCTAAACTGACTGGGCAAATAGTTCGAAATAAATTCGAATATTGCACCGTCTTGTTAGAACAAAAATACTTTAAAGATAGTCTTGAATATAAAAAAAGTGGCTAATTATTCTCTCAAATGGGTGCAGAGATGATATTCCTATACGAATTTTCCCGAAACTAACTACAAACCAGTACCGGTCTTAGCAAATGTAGGAATAGATCGGAGTACGTTGGTTGGGCTTTTAATAAATTTAATAACTATTAAGGCCTTAATATTTAGAAATAATGAAAATACTAGAAACTATTACTATTACTGTTAGCAATTGGCCATCAAATTTTTATATTGGATGTTAACTCAATAAATAAAGTGAGTTATCTACCTTATCCCATTATGAGGCCATTGGACATCAACGAGTTTATTCACAAGGATGTTTATCTTACCTCTGTACAATAAAATCGTTCAAGGCTTTCCTTGTTTATTCACTTTCAGTGATTAAAATTGCAAGTCTGTTGATTTTCCCTTATTTGATGCTAAGTAATTCTATGGTAGATACCAAGACAGTATTCATATTCGGATTTCGCAGTTGTTCATTCTTCTTCTTCTTCGAGTGCTCTCTCCGTCTCGAAGGTTCTCAATCAGCATTGCTATGCGAATTTTTGAGATAGCCGATCTAAACAGTTCTTTCGCATATTACAGTTAAACCATTCCCTTAAATTTCTTAACTATGAGTGGCGTCTTCTTCCAACACTTTTTCTCCCTTGGATCTTTCCTTGTACTATTACTTGAAGCAGATGGTATCCTCATAATGTGTCCCAGATATTGTAGTTTTCTTTTCTGGGTGGTAATAATAATTCTATTTGTATTCTCCTCATTGCTTCTGCATTCGTTATTCGGTCTATCCATGATATTTTTAATATTCTTCTATATATCCATAATTCAGATGTTTCTAACTTTTTGCTTTCTATTTTCTTTAAAGTCCATGTCTCCATTCCATAGAATAGCACGGATAGTACGTAGCATCTGATTAATCTTATTTTTAGTTCGAGATTGAGGTCTCTTCCACATAAAACTTTATTCATTTTGTTAAAAGTTGATCTCGCGTTTGCTGTCTGTGTTTTTATTTCCTTTGAATAGTTATTGTTCTTAGTTTTCTTTATATTTAAAGTTAATCCGTATTCTTCAATGTTTCTGTTACTTTATTCACTATTGTCTGTACATAAATCTTCTAGACTAGTGGCTATCAGTACTGTGTCATCAGCATATCTTATATTGTTGATAAATATTCCGTTTACTTTAACTCCGATTGTCTCGTCTGCTAATGCCTTTTACATGATTTCGTCTGAATATGCATTGAAAAGTGTTGTTCATTAGAGCCTTCAAAAATCAAACTCCTGTCTAACCAAAAATGAATATGTACATAATCGTTTAAAAACTGTACGTCGTCTTTTTTATTCTTGGTGGACCTGTTACTTTTAATGGTATCTTCAGCGGAGTTCACGTAAATTTACTTGCTCTTGTCTAATCTTCTATAAATATTTGGCCAATCTTCAAATCTATTAGTCGTATTATTTCCAAAAAATAACTAGCAGAAAAAGCAGTATACTTTGTCAGTTAATTCGAAGTATATTTTTCACATATGAAGAATGATTTCTTCTTTCAGAAAATTCTTCAGAACATTTGGAAATGTATTTTTGAGAAATGTGTATCCTTGCCATCGCGTGGAAAGTCTCCAAAAGAACTGTTAGTAAATCATTTCCTACTACATAGTCTCTCATACGTTGGACAGTATTTTTAGCCAGATCATCGGATCACCTGTTTCGTTTAGCTGACCTTCAAGGCTTGAATATTTTTTCTTTCTTGAGTTTTAGTTTATTCTTAGCTCTAATTAGTTATACATGCGCCAGTGAATTAGGGAACACTAATAAAATCATTAATGATATTCAAAATAATGGATTTTTGAATTTTTAATATTGATCGACAAGACAGAAATCTCGGTAATAGTAATTCGCCTAGTATACGCACTTTCTTCTTGTATTTATTGTCAAATGAGTAACTTCTATACAGGATGTAAAGTTATCTTTTTAACATCAAGCAGCTGTACATTTTAGGAAAATAGAAACAATTGAGTGTGTAAGTAATTATTTTACTTCTCTACACTGTTTGCCACATTACAGTAGACAAACCACACCTTACGTCAAATTGCAAGAGAACTTAATGTGAGCCCTTCTATTGTATCCAGGGTTTGGAATCGTTACTCAGGGACAAGAAGTTTTAGTAGGAGAAAGGTCAAGGTCGAAAGCGCACAGCAATCGTACTGCAAGACAGTTTGTAGGCTTATACGACGCACATCCACTGGTAGAGACTTACAGAACGACCTCAGAAGAGCTAATGGTATCCAGATTAGTACAGAAGTCATAAGAAAAAGGTTGCAGAAGAACAATCTGAGGAGAAGAAAAATCACGACTGACTCGGAATCACAGAAGAGACCGAGTGGCGATTGCTCAACAAAAGGCAGATTGACGAATGGATCACTAGTCATCAGTGCTTTTCGGTGATAAGTCAAGATTTAAATTGACACGTTGTGATGGTCATCTTCAAGTTTGGTGAACGTTGTCAGAAAGAACTGGTTCAGGAGGTAGATAAGTATGGAAGAGCATCTGGTATCATTTTTAATACTACAGATATCGTAGCTGTACCCGTACGAATGAATGCTGCTGGATATACCGTGTTATGGGGTTACGGGTTTCTCGACCCGCAACAGGATAGGTGGAGAAAGGCCTACAGCTTAACTCAGAGGAGTAGGGGTGGTTCACGGAAACCGCTGACGGGAGGGAAGTCTTCCTAGTTGTGTACAGGGTAGGTCAAAATTAACGGGCGCCACCTTCCAAATCACAGCAGATTACAGGTTCTCGTGGAAGGCCGAGATGCCAGCAGCTTACGGGAATGAGACTCACCTATACTGTGCCTCCTCCTATATGTAAAGCAAAATTCATGCACCCAAAGATAAAAATACACAAAAATAAAAGCTGTGGTAAATTTCAAGATAAATATAATTCAACTTCTTTTAATTTACTGATATGATACAACAATTATAACGATTACAAGGAAAATGGTAATATTTATGGTTAAATAATTCAAGATTTTGTTGGAATGTTCGAACTGAAAGAGGCTTGAGATATTTAATTTCTTAGAGCAGATCTACCCAGCCAGTGGCGTCGGAGTTTACAATTTAATACAATTTATGAAGACACTTTACTTAACCAAAAGAAGAAAGAACAACTGGCGACTGAAGGTCGCTTAGGGAGCAGAGAGGCACAACTGGGGTGTTTCTAAGATCTTTCCGGGTACGCCCCTGAAGATTGCATCGTTCTGACAGGACTTTTTCGACGTCGAGAGAGAAGAGGCGGGAATTTCAGATGTCAATATCTCCACCGCTGGAGGGGAGGATCACTTAAAACAGCTCGAAGAACAGAACTTCCACCGGTTTGATCGCTTTTATCCGACACTGTCGAGAAAACAATTTCACTGAATTGTTTTTGCACAAAGCTGACACTCTGCTAAAATTTTTAATCCGACGCAAGTCGAAATATTACACCACATTGCGAAATATGGTGCAATAATTCCAGAACAAATTAACACGTAAATTCGCAGAAAGCGTCCAGGGCCAAGCGCGCTGACAATACATTAATCGGCAATTTTTGATGGTAACACCAAAAGGTTCACTAAAACTATATTTGGGAAATAACAATATAGTAATCGGCTACAGAGCGGCAATTAAAATATGACTTTAATTCAAATGAAGTAGCAAAAGCAAATGAACATAACAACCGAGGACATTCTTACAAACCATGGGGTACCTGCTGCAGCCCGTGTAGGTCCTGAATTTCTGTTCCAGCAAGATAATGCCCATCCTTACGCAATAGCTCAAACAAGAAGGTTCCTAGAAGAATACCAAATTCCAGTGAAGGACTGGCTGCTCTTCGCCCAAACGTTAACCCAATTGAGCACTTATTGGACCTGTAACTTCAGAATGTCTTCGGCAGCTTGTGGTAGTTCCTTTGGAAGAATGGACGAAGATACATCAAGAAGAACGTATGCCGCAAAGGTGCCAGGCCGTCATCCACCAAACTCATGGAGGTTTATTATAAAATGTCCAAGCCTAGTTTTCTACAGTTCTGCTATGTTTGCTTGTACTTTGTGTTTAGAGGATAGGAATAAATAAATTAAATTATTTTTTGTTTAAGTAAATAAGGTCGCGGGTTGCGCACATTCGTCGCCCGTGCACGTACGATCAGGAGAGTTAAGGCAGCGTGGTCCCCGGTCAGTACTTGGATGGGCGACCCGAAGGTTGCGTTAACGCGGCGCCTCTCTCCCACGAGGATTGATCACTATGGGAGAGTAGATCAACAAACCCTCTTATGGGGGAGGCCCTTGGCCAACAATGGGATGATGCGGGCTAACAAAAAAAAATGATTTTAACAATTTACAAGTTGCAGTTTTTACAAATAGTATTTAAACTATTATTTGAGTGATCCCCTAATTTATTGGCGCAGCGTATTATGAGCCTGGGGTATTTCTACGTTAACCTACGTTTCGTCAAAATCTCATCTGCTTACCTTTTCACTCTCGTTCTTGCGTCATAATCTTGTAGACCTTTCCTATTGTTGATGATCTCCTCAATCTGACTTGTTGCTCCAGAATGAGACATTACCATTACGATTTATTCTTGAGCTGTTACTTTATTTCGCTTTAAATACCACAATGTTCTCGGAAGTCGGATAGTTAGTTGTCTTTTTCAAATATCTAACTAAAACACCACTTTGTTGCCGCAGGTGGTTAGTTTGTATTTATTTAATTTTCTTTTTACAATTTTACTCAGGTATTTCGTCAAAATGTTTCTAGTCTCTCTGATTACTGGAATACTTATCGTCACTGTTTAAGTTTTCCATCGCTGTTTAGCAAAAAGGCTTTTAATTGCCTGCAGTTGGTTGAAGATTTCATGTAACAATCGCCCTTTTTTATGTTTAACTGACTGTTTTATGTTTGTTTTCTTTGGTACGCGTACATACCATTACTTCCTTTCGTTCTATTTTATACACCTGGGAAGTGCTATTTTATCTGCTTGCGAATTATATTAGCAGAAACGGCAAATCTATTACCAAAGTTCGAATAATACCATTATAATACCATTTATTAATTGATGGTTTTCTACGGCGATATAACCTTATTATTGCAAAAACTTTATCTTTATTCTAAATGTATTCCTTTGTGCGTTCCACGTCACTGCTTAGAATACGGAGCGCGTATTTTATTAATTAAGTTGAAGACACCGCTATTGTTTTTAATGGCCCATCCTTATTGACAATTTCTTTGAGTGGTTATTAAAGAAACATACTAATTAATGTAATTTCAGGAACTGGATCTGGAAGGAAATCCGAAGCCCATCGTTTTCATCCTGCACAACTTCTTATCAGCGAAAATCCATCGACTAGGATTGTACGCATAGTGAAACAAATGAATTTACTAAAATTAAAATTTGGTTTAAGTTTTCTGACTAAATGGAACTATTCTGTCAATTAAAATTTCGTAATTCTTTCGTATTAGAATTATACACATAATTATAAGGTATAATTTGATAATTTTGTACTAAATAGCTTTTTACGTGAAACAAAATGTTCTATTTTAAATAGTAGCAAGAATAAATATCGGTCTACGTGGAAATTTGTGCCTTTAATGGAAGTCTTTTAAGTTCCAATGTGTAGGTACAAAGAAAATATCACTGTTTAGGTTATTAACATTGATTTCGTATTTTGGTTTGTTAGCTCTACTGCCAGAAATAATCAAAACTATTCTTAACTCTTCAATTCACTAAAGTACGGATTTAAAAAAGCTACACGTCGAGTGAACTTATCAATACTAATTTAGGACACCTGTTAGATACTTTTTGAATCCGTATCTGTTTCCAGTCTGCCTTCGTCTAAGAAGGTTTCAGTAAGACTATTTTCTAAAGACTAGTCAACTGTATTAACTAGGTACGTTCACAAATTTCAGTATTTATTACATTAGGGAATAGTTTTGCTACCGAAAATCTTTAAATAATATCAAAATATGTAATATCGACTATTTTAGAACAGATACGATCAAAATAACAGTAACGTGTTAGTTTTTATTTTTGAACAGGTAGCTGTCCAGTACATTAAAATTGTATATATTATATAACTGTAGCTTTTCATTGTTGTAGTACAAATAACTCATCTTTTTATGTATAATCAACAAGGTTAGTGAAATTAAAGGCTTTATACATGTCTTTAATCAAAATGCATTGTACATAACAATAAATGTACATCTACATCAAGCGATTATGTTGTTTTTGTTATCCTGAGAATGAATAAACCTGCTTTTACTTTAGATCAGTGTCCATAACGTCAAAAACGTAAAGATTTGGTAGTCCATTGCTAAGAATGTACTCATACACTGTTTGGTAAAAATTCAGTCCGCGATTTTGAGAAAATTTTCAACATGAATGTTTCGATAACTATTATTTTAAATGGAACCCACATAACCAAAGTTACCCAAAAGATAACTAAAAGGTAACCTTTCAAAAATACAAGGTCACCATTAGTCAACCAAAAGTTAGACTGTAGGTTAACTATGTCACAAATTAGTTAACCATAGAACAACCTTAAGGCATCCTCAAGATCGCTAAAATGTTAGCAATAAAACATGTCCAAAAGCTAATCTTGAAAGTCAGTTTTTGGTTAACTGTAAAAGATGTCCAAAAGTTAACCTTGAAAGTCATCTTTTGGGCACCTTCTCGACACACCTAAAAGTTATCCTTGAAAGTGGTCTTTTGGACATCTCCCCAACATATTCAAAATTTATGCTCTGTGGTTAACCGTTATACCACCCCAACAAGGTTATCTGTGCAGGATAGCCATATTCACGATAAAGAAGTAAACTGAGAAACATAACTAAAAGTTAACTGCTCATTCTGCCAAAAACACCCTTTAAGTGTATCTGTAAGGAAAGCCTAGTTTCTATCCAAAGAATGCTATTGCGGTTTGAATTAAGATGATCTTTTTGAATGAACAAGTAAAAAATGCATAGGTATACAAACAATTCCTATTTATTATTAGACAAATATTTTAAATACAACAAACTTTGTACCCACAAAAAGTATCAATTTTAACCTTAATATCTTAAGACCGTGTTTTTCACAGCGACTTCTTAAGTCTTTCTGGAGACTTCCTGGCCCATCTTTTCGTAGGGGATACAATGTCTAGTTTTGTGGCACCAGGTATGATTTTTGGCACTGCAACTGAAACTAAATAATAATTTGTTAACAAAAATTATGTGTTGACAGATATGTATTGTATATTCTTACATCTTCTAGCATTAAACTAATTTACGCTTATGTTTGTGACAAGTAAATGAATCATTTCGAGTTTTTAAACGTGTTAATCTTGTGTAAATATGCTTGTCAGATTTTCATTATATCTACACTACGTTTTTAAAGTCATCTTTCGCTCCACTCCACAACTAACTTGTAAAAGATCATATAGAAAAATGACTATACCAAAATTATTAGCCAACAAATGCAACCTGGTGTTGATTGATTGATTTGAAAAAGCGAGATCTAGGACGCGGTTTTCCAAGCATCTCTAAGCACTGGAGCCATCATTGGCTTATTGTACACCCGAACTAAGAATTTTGCCTATCTGGGGTAATTCCAACCCCAGTAATGATTTTGAACGTGTCACACATCGCAGTGGCTTTACTTTTATCCGATAGAAGGCGCATTTTCAGAGAAAAAGCTCATCGATCTCGGTCAGGTTTGACCCCGCGTCCCTTGGATCTAAAGGCAAATGTGCTAACCATTAGACCACCGAGGCCGGCTAATCTGGTATTACATTGGGAATAATCGACCCAAAAATTTTAAACAACGTATATTTCGAGTAGGATAAACTTAATTATTAATTTACTTTCCTTGGTTTGTTATAAATTTAGTAAAAATTGAAAAACAATATGACCTAAAGAAAGCTGTAAACTACCCTCTGAACTTTCTGACAGGCAAATATTTAGTAATTAGCCTTGTTTTATAAAGTTTTATGAAAATGTATAACTTCAATTAAATTTTAATACAATGAAGTAAAGCAATTTGTCAAAAAAATTTCCGAGGTTATTAAGTGCAGAAGTGTATACATTACATCAAATATAAAAAGGGATTTGATGTAAATGTAAGTGAAATTATAAAATAAGTCATATTAACGAAAGTATAACATACCAATTGGTTATTCGATTTATATTCAATCCCTGTAGTTTGAACATTTGATGGGCACCGATACAACAAACAATAATGACGGTGTGTCACCAACATAGAACAGATCATTCTAGTTGTATTTTCAACGTTATTACCACCAACCAACAAGAGCTTAACCTAAACACTACAACTGGCCGTTGTTGTCCCATTAACATCTTCTCTAACAACCTTCATTAGTCCATGTTTGGATATAGGTCTCCCCAAGGTTCTTCCACTTTGTCCTGTCTTGTGCCTTGTTTATCCAGTTTGTACGTGCAACATTTTTGCTGTCATCTCTCCATCGCATCATCGGTCTTCCAACACTCCTACCGTCCCACGGTCTCCAGTTTGTTATCCTTTCTGACCATCTTGTTTCTGGCATTCTTGCCACGTGACGAGCCCATCTCCACTTCCTTTCTGCTATGATCGTTGCTACATCTGGCATTTTTGTCTTATTCAGTTGTTTGTTTTTCTCTCTTTTATTGCAATGTCCAGAATAATTTTTTCTATACGCCTCTGAGTTACATGGAACTGTTTAATGACGTATTTAGTGAGTGCTCAGGTTTCTGCCCGTATGTGATTACCGGTATTATAAACTGGTTGAACATCTTCACTTTTTGATGTACTGGTAGTTTTTTGTTCTTAAAGATGTAGTGGAGTTTGCCAAATGCAGCCCATGCCATTTTCTTTCTTCTCTTTATATCCGCCGTTTGATTCTGTTTTCCGTCTTTGATACACTGTCCAAGGTATACATACTCAATTACATATTCCACTGCTTCATTGTTTATTCTCACTTGCCTTGTTGGCCCCATTGACATATTCAATTAAATTTAATGGTATAAAAGAAACAATTAACTTAATAATTATTGGAAAGGATACACACACTAAACTCGGGACTATAACTGAAAATGAACGCTACTTTTTTTTAAGTATGGCCACTGCCTATGCTTTGCAAATGCTAATAGGTAAAGGAAGAAAGCCCAGGAGATACAGCGCATATCTTATGCCGTTAAACCGTCCACCCCTTAATAGTTTACGTTGTGGGCCATTCCTTATTCATGTTGTAATATTTATTGTAATTGTATTTATAAAATAGAAAACTATCACTTATAACCATGTTAAATTTTGTTGTTAAACCCGCAGTACCAAATAGCCGTAATGGAATTGCTAATCCCTTATTTTACTTATCCTGTTCATAATATTTAAAGTAAATTCGGTTCTACTCGAAAGGCAGACAATGTAAGTACCAATGACTAATCTATAAGGATTGTAGAAAATTCTTGTATACTTCCAATTTTTTTTTTTTTTTGGATTGTGGAGTTATTTGAATAAATGCCACAAGAATTTAACGTTCGCATTTTACTCAAGAAAAACTTATCTCAATAGTTAGCATTATGGTAGCTAAAAAGGTTGTATTTTTACTAGTACGATAGTGTGGAATGTAACCACGAGGATTGTACAAAAGTTAACCAAGAAAGATGACGAAAGAAGAGGAAAAATTATCTTAGAGTTTAGACGATAGTTTAAATAAACATAAACACATAATATGATTTATTCTATTATGAGTTTACGATCAATATTCAAGTTTTTATTACTATTTTGTTACTCACTTCTGTAAGTAAGTAATTGAAAAATGCGAAATGAAAAATATAAACATTATATTTACATTAAAGTTGTAAATAATTTTCTTACCAACTACAGGACAATAAGATATTCGGATAGTAGCTAAAATGACGAGTATTTTTAAATCCGATTGCAATGTAGTTTTTCTCAACAGTATGTGCAACTATTACCATCTTACTATGGCTATTTTTTAGCAGGAATTTACAAGTATCTTTCTATTAACTTTTAAAACCTGTTATAGAGCATGTAACCGAAAACTAACTACTAGGTCGCTTTAAAGATGTGCAGCTATAATGTGCACTTGAAAGTTAGTCAAAAGTCAACCTTGTTGGTTGCGATAAAGTTAACTATTTAGAATAACCAATTCTCCAGTTTAAGTTGAACCTAACGGACACTGTAGTTTTAGTAACCTTTAAAGATGCACAAAGGACGCCTTTAAGTTACCCCAGGTAGGTCATCTTTCCAGGTTAAGAAATTATCACGTTGTGGACAGTTAGAGTTTAGTTTGGTTATGTGGGATGTTACCAATTTATTTTGTAGTACATATATTATACGTATTGTCTTCTACGCTGGCTGCAGTTCGCTTTCTAATGTTCAGGTAGACAGCTCCGAGACCCAGGAAGGACAGAACAACCAATATAATAGTTGGTCAATATAAAAAGTTACGTTTAATATTTGGTTGTCAGGTCGCTTTAGATTCCCTTAATAATAGGAAAATATGTACAGTTGTATTAAAGTTATGCTATTCCAGTATAACAAAAAATTCGTTAAATATGAAAAACCTAGGTTTTCCAATTTATTATAAAGCAGTAACAACGAGACCTAACGATATCATGCTTGATTTATGAACTTCAACGTTGAAATTTGAGATAATTAAAAAAACAGCTATAGTTAAAATAATTTTGACTTTACTTCTATTAACTGACATTTTATTCAAGAAAATTACGAGTTTACTTATAGTTTCTGGTTTTGGCTATGAGTACACGCCGACAACTTAAGATCGTATCGCCAGTACAACACGCGGAAAATGACGATTCTGCCGATAAGAACAGTCATAATTGAAAATAATTTATAATACATTGCAATTAATTGTGAGTGATATAATCTGTACAAATATAAGGCCAAACCCCGATTTTCCTGCTATGAACTTTACTCGATAACTAAGTAGTGCTAGTATAATTAAGATAATATCCTAACTTGACCAGCGAACAATTAACCCCAGATTTATTATGTTAATTAGATATATTTCCTACCGATGAAAATATTGATTTTACTTATTCAAGCATTAATAATATAAAACGTGGTAATTTAATTTCTTTTGCTAAAGTGGTACTCTTTGGTTAATTCTAGAAAAACTAAGTCATCATTATTTTGAGAAGTTCTCCGCAGATATAATAGTAAATATTAAAATTACCTATACACGACAGTGCCAACACAATACATGAAGTCTTCCGAATCTGCTGAAACTAAGCATTTGGGTTTGTTGGCAAACGCAAACGGATTACACTGTTAAAAACACAGTTTGTGACATTGAAATTTTTAGGTGTTTCTGATGTATTTCGGCACCCTAAAAACGAACTTAAAAACAGAATTTGCCTATCACCCACAACTTTTTAGTAACAACCATTTATATTTTGCAAGTATGCAACATATGCATATATACACTTTGTGTAATGTATCAGTAGTAACTAATATACCGTGTTAAGACAATTTCATTCCTGACTATTACATCAAAAAGCACATCAAACATCACCAATTACCGAAATACAACAAAGACTTCTTGCAAGCATCCAATCTAGTAATAGAGGACTGGACAGGACCTGTAACCATATCCGCTGCCTACTGCCCCCCTTTATGCCGACCGAACAAAGAAGGCTTCGAGGAATACTTTTCGTCGCTCGGTAGCAGATTCCTAGCTGGAGGTGATTACAGTGCCAAACACCCAGCTGGGGATCACGTCTTACCACTCCCAGAGATATAACCTTAAAACTAGTCATGCAAGAGAAGCAATTAAATTACTTATCTACCTACCAACCCACGTACTAACCGACGGACAGGGCAAAGATCCCCGATACCCTCAACTTCTTCGTAACTAAGAGTATATCACCCGCCTACTTCAAAATAGAACCCTCCTTGGACTTATCATCTGAGCATACTCCAGTAAACGTTACGCTGTATGCAACGGTCATATACAAAAAAAACCTCCCTAACTCTATAACTACCAAACAGACTGGGATTATTTCTGGAAGATAATAGACGACAAACTAATTCTCGATGTTCCATTAAAACCGAGAGACGACATAGAGGAAGCGGTCGAAAACCTGATACGGCCCAACCACACGGCCGCCTCTAAAGCTACACCGCCGGCACCAGAAAAGAAAATAAATCGGGACTGTCCGATAGCTGTAAAAGAAAACATCGCGAACAAGAGACGATTAAGAAGAATCTGCCACCACAGTAGATCACCGGATGATACGCACAGGTACAATCAAGCGGCTAGGGAATTAAAAGAACTGCTTCGAGTACTAAAAAACGAATCATTCCAAGAATACGTAGAAGGCCTAACTGCAAACTTAGACACCGAATATTCCCTATGGAAGGCGACCAGACGATTAAACCAGTCAAAACAGCAAATAGCACCAATTTGTAAAGAAGACGGAACATGGGCACGTAACGACAGCTAAAAAGCAGAAACATTTGCCAAATACCTCCAAACAGTCTTTCAACCATTACCAACAACTCAGGCACAAGATGACACAGAAATCTACGACTACCTAGACGCTCCCTATCAGCTATCACTACCCATTAAGCCATTCACTCGTGGTGAAGTGAAAGATATGATTACCAACAACCTGAATAGCAGAAACGCATCCGGGTATGAACTCATTATAGGCCAACTTATAAAAGAGCTCCCGCAGAAAGCCACAACCATGATGACCTATATTTTCAATATTTTACTAAGAACAGGAATTTTCTCAGTGCAGTGGAAGATTGCACACATAATTCCCATACACAAACCAGGGAAACCGCCAAATGAGATTAAATCTTATCATCAGCCTCTTGCCGATTATTCCAAAACTGATCGAAAAGCTTCTACTGAAACGGTTGACGCCCATTCTAGATAGAGAACAGTGTATACCCGAGCACCAATTTGGGTTTAGGAACCAGCATTCAACAATCGAATAGGTACATCGCGTAACAGACGTCATTAATAGAACGTTCGAAGAAAGAAGCTATTGCACTGCCGGTTTCCTCGACGTTAGCCAGGCTTTTGAAAAAGTCTGGCATGCAGAGCTGCTTTACAAAATGAAACGGTGTCTACCGCACCCCTTTTATTTAATTCTTAAATCCTACCTGGAGGAAAGGTTCTACCGAGTGAAGTACGAGAGAGGAGTAACAGACCTCTACCCCATCCAGTCAAGAGTGCCTCAAGGGAGCGTTATGGGCCCAGTTCTTTACTTACTGTACACCGCAGATCTCCCAACCAACACAAATACAACCACCGTAACATTTTCGGATGATACTGCAATTGTAGTCTCTCATCGTAATCGGGTAGCAGCAGCTCAAGCACTACAAAGAAATCTAGAACAAGTACAAGACTGTCTAAAAAAATGGTGTATCCAAATTAACCAAAATAAATCAGTTCACATAACATTTACCAAACGTAAAGGAAACGCCCCCAGAATATCCATGAATGGCCAAACTCTACCACAGGCTGACAGTGTCAGATACCTGGACATGCATCTAGATAAGGGCCTGACATGGAAGAATCGCATTTGGAATAAGAGAAAACAACTTGAATTTAAATTTAGAAACTCCTACTGGCTAATAGGACGAAGGTCTAAACTCTCTATGCACAATAAACTTCTGGTGTACAAAGTTGCTCTGAAACCCATCTGGTGCTACGGGATTCAGTTGTGGGGCAGTGCAGCAAACTCTAACATCGAAATCCTAGAGCAGTTTCAGTTTAAAACATTTCGGGTTATAACCAGTGCACCATACTACGTACCAAATAGTGAAATACGTAATGACCTGAAAGTGTTATCAGTTCAAGAAGAAGTGACGAGGTTCAGTGCTAAATACGTTAACAAATTGGAACACCATTCTAATCCCCTGGCAATTAATTTACTTGACGATAGTGAACATGTTCGTAGGTTAAAGAGACATACCCCACTAGACTTACCTTATCGATTCTAACAAAAATGTGTAAATAAATAACTATAATTTCTAACAACAATGCGTAAATAACCATAATTACAACTTGTAGAATAAGTCTATCTCTATACGAAGGGCCGCCAATGGGCGACTACTTCTAAATGTACCTACACTATATTACCTATATGTATGAATGTTTGTTATGAGATTTGCTTATTGTTAATTTGTAACAAATTGTAAATATACGATTGTTAAAAAAATTATATGCCGCTTTACTATCGGTTTCATTTCACTCGAGTCCAGTACTGCATTCGGGAATAAAAATTTCCAAGTCTCATACACAACCTCACTTTGTTCATAGGTACCATTGCGCACGATTTCCATAATTTAATTATCTTCCGGTTAGAAAAGTTTCCAGAAAACTATAATCTGAAAGATACTAGATATTGAAGACTGCTACATAGTACGAGGTCGGACAAATATGAAACGGGATTGGTACTACTGCGAACGCTATAAGAAACTGACTGTTTCCAAATCATATCCAAATTGTAGCTGGAACTTTCGTCTACACATAGCTAAAACGGCATGCTGTCAGAACCTGCGTGATAGGCTGTGCATACGACTGAACAAGTTGGTACAGCTGTCACATGTGACACAAGTCAAACATGGAGCAGGGAGCGAACATTAAGTTTTGTTTCAAATTGGGGAAAACGGCCACGGAGACATTCGAGATGTTGAAAACTGTGTACGGCGATGAGGCCATGTCCCGTACTCGCGTTTTAGAGTGGTTTGCCAAATTTCGAGAAGGTCAGCAGGACCTTTACGATGATCAGAAGCCGGGTCGTCCGATCACGAGAAACGCCGTAACAATCGAAAAAGTCCGACAACTTGTGGCGGCTGATCGACGACCTTGAGAATGATGGAGCAGGAGCTGAGTATTAGCCGTGAAACCATTAGAACCATTTTGGAGAAAGATTTGAAGAAAAGGAAGGTTTGTGCCAAATTTGTCCAGCACAATTTTACCGCCGAGCAAAAAGCGCATCGAGTAGACACCTCCCGCGACTTCATTGCAACAGCCAACAGTGACCCAAATTTTCTGGATTCAATTGTTACTGATGACGAATTGTGGTGCTTCCACTACGATCCAGAAAGCAAGAGACAAAGCATGGAATGGCGATCGAAGTCGTCTCCCAGGTCAAAGAAATTCCGTCTCCAAAAATCGAAAGTGACGACCATGCTGATCACTTTCTTCGATAGTCAAGGCATTATTCACAAAGAATTTGTGCCACCGGGTGTCACCGTCACTAGGCTGTACTACAAGGGTGTCATGACGCATTTACTAAAACGCATTCGACGTGTGCGACCGCATTTGGCAGCCTCCGGCAAGTGGCACCTTTTACACGACAATGCCCCTGTGTATTCTGCCTTAATTGTGAAGACGTTTTTGGCGACCAGAAATGTCCCAGTCTTAGAACATCCTCCCTATTCGCCGGATCTGTCTCCACCGGACTTCATGCTATTTCCTCAGCTGAAATTGACCCTCAAGGGAAGGCGCTTTGGCGACGTGGAAGACATTCAACGGAATGTTACCACCGAACTGAACGCACTTCCAGCGACAAGTTTAAGCAGGCTTTCAGCGACTTGTATCGTCGATGTCAACGGTGCGTAGAAGTCGAGGGAGATTACGTCGAAGGACGCTAGAGGTATTTTCACCTATGGCTACCTCACATGCTTTGTATTTGATCAATCCCGTTATATATTTGTCCGACCTCGTACTACTGTTTTACACTACAACGTGTAAAATTTCAGAAAAGTAAGTCGATAACGACCAAGTTAAACTAAGTTTTTAAAAGGCTTGCTGTATCTATGTTAATTTAGTGTAGTTACTCTTGAAGTGGACAAAAGCGTTTCGTTATAACTGCAAGATAATAGAACAGTGCATTAATTTATAATGTTATATAATAATAAAAATATAAATATTGATGGAGCTTTATACAAAAAGCAAAATTTTGGAGCTGAACTTCCAGTTTCATAAAAACTCAAACAGTGTGGGGAATGTTAAGTACGGTCCTGACCACAGGCAAACTAACACCGAATATACTGTTTGTGGATTACAAATCTTCTATAGGGAACTAATTGCAACTAAGCAGGGATTTAAACATTTACTTCTACATATTTGGCAGAACTTTACTCTGCGTAGATAATTAAACAATTGTAAACTTATCATCGTGGTAAAAGCAAAAAATGCCACTACTATTCCTGATATGTAGTACAAATAGTGGCAATCTTAACAATTAAAATAGGATATAGACATGCAACCACAACAAAACCGAGATTAAAATCAGGGCTCTGGTTTCTAAAGCTGACACTTGACACAGTGAGCCACCAACAGAAACGGCGTTGTCAGACAAGTGCGCTTGAAACGAATTCGTTGAAGGAAAAATATCCGTGTGACTTCTACAAATATCGATATACCAAACAACATGATTTTTATTCTACTAGGATATGATGTTAAGACTCTAAGCAATGATTTAGATCGACAGTTGCTAAACTTCAAAAGTCGGTTAAGGTCTCTTGATTAAATTACAACCCCTAAAGCATACAGAAAAGGGGGACAAAACCTTTATTTAATAAATAATATACAGGGTGGCCCACCCCAAACGAAACATGCGTATTTTGTGACACTAAAGCTCAATTCTTCACTATTTCCGTTTACCTCCCTCCAACCCCAAAATTAGAGTGACTTTCACTCTAAAACCTTTAAATGGCAAGGGGTATCAAAAGACATTTAAAAGTTCGATTAATTTGCTTTAAAGTAGTATTTGGCATACATGGATTATACGTTGTCGTAAATCTTGTAATGAGCCGTGTTGGTTTGCAAATTTTACTCTTTAGCTGATTCCACATAAATAAATCTGGTAACCTTGCGGGTCAGTCAAGAACGCCCCGTCTTCCAATCCATTGACTCGGAAGCCTCCGACCTTTTGGAATATCAAGTGATGCGAGGTAATGATCATCATTCTGTATAATATCAGTTAACATTGGATCAAGGTTGTCTTGTAACAATTCCAAGTAAAGCTGCCCAATCAAATTACCCGATAAGAAAAATGGACCTACGAGATGATCACCAAAAATGCCAGCCCAAACATTTAATTTTTCGGGGTGTTGAGTATGTGTTTCGTGAAATATCTTCGGATTAGAATCTGGCCAACGGCGACAATAAAGGGGATTCACTGTACCATTTAAGAAAAAACTGTTATGTGTATTTTTCCCATTAGCACTCTGTCATACTGGTAGGTGTATTTGGTTGCCTACGGTTCTTTTTGTCGCCATCCTTGTTTCAAATTTTTTAAGTACCTTTAGTTTTAGGTAATTTGGAGGAGATTCTTTGAAGTTGTGGGAGAATTTTGGATTTGGTAGGAGGTCAGACCGGAGTTTCTCTTGAGTGTTGGGTCGTGCAAGTTGTGGGTTGCTGGTAAAAGTGTGAAAGATGATTTAGGATTGTGAAATCTTCATGCTTCGTGGTTTATTTAAATCATCCTTGCCTACAAGAGAATTTAGTTTGTTTTCATTATTATGACGTTTTTTTAAATTCTCATTGGGTTTAGCCCAGATTAATTAAACAATTTACCGGAAAAATGTATACATTTCCCGCCGCGTGCTATGTGGGGTCTTATGGGACCGTTTTCCGACCAACCAGCCTGTCGCGTTAATTTGTAGCTTTCGGTTTCTACGGGCTGTACGAAGTTGGAGACAATCTGCTACTGATATTTAATTAAGTTAACGCTGTGTTGTTCCATGCTTCACAAAATTTGTGAACAAACCTGTCGCGCACCAACTTCAGTCCGCTCTGAGGCTCACGGCTGCGGGGCACTTGCAATTTGGACAATCGGCAACTTAATTGTTAATGAAAAAATTTCCTTGTATTATATGACAATTATGCAGATTAATTAATAGCCATACACGATCCGGTTCGGCGCTACCGTTTACATTTTACGCGTTGGTTAAGCTGACTTAACGCCAGGCCAGCTTCCGGAAACTCGTATTCGGACTTTAATTATTATTAATTTA
Organism: Limonius californicus; assembly: GCA_014611495.1. Classification (NCBI taxonomy): domain Eukaryota; kingdom Metazoa; phylum Arthropoda; class Insecta; order Coleoptera; family Elateridae; genus Limonius; species Limonius californicus. Next base: position 57,660 of record JABXWE010000412.1, on the reverse strand, counting down.
GCTTTGTGGATTTTTAGATCCGATTGATTTCAGATAAGGGTTACGTCCGCTAAATTACTTCCCTTGTCATATTTCATTTTCCTGGAAACTTTCCTTCAATTCTAGTTTTCTCGGATTATTTTGACCTGTTGTCTAACTCATATAAAATAATATTGTAATTTACTTCAGCATTTTGTATTTCCTGTATTTACCCAATTATCTGTTGACTAATTTTGAGCCAGTTATAAATTATGGTCTTACCTCAATTCTGGTTTACTCACTTATATATTGAATCTGTGGTTTATGCAGCTTAACTGATGTTTACTGTGGTTTCACAGAATTTTGAGGCATTCATTAAGTTGGGTAAGATATTTAGTTTACCATTTGGTTGTTTATTGCTACCTACTACTGTATAAATAAACATACAAAATTTATAATTTTGCAGAGCTGCAGGAAAACGTGCTTTTTGCTCCAAGATTTATAGCAACTGACTTGTTTTTTAAGACACAATCCCTTAATATTGAGCGCGTTGCCTAGCAACCAAATTATAAATGAATTATTAAAAACAACATCAATGTTAATCAATTTTAGTGCAAAGTTTCCTCACATACATTAGCACATTACTACAAACATATTTTTCTCAAAAGAAAAATATTAAATTCACAAATTTACACTTTAGTATGAAGCTGTCAAAATTATTTCATTTTTACTCATATTTGTTAAATTACAGCCCAAGAATGCAGAAGAGTTCTTCCTAATAAAAACTTTATTTCCAACTACTTCTATTCCCAGCAACTTTTCCATCTTCTGGATACTTTTTTCCCATAACCATTTGCAACAACATACTATAATAAATCATTCGATACATACCAATCAATCCTAATAGTTACTGATTTGAAAATTAAAACAAATCTATGTTGGTGTGCCAGTGAAGTTATTGCCTGTGGCATTTTTTGCGAAAATATAGTTTCCTGAGAATATTTGTTTCTGAATTTTTCCATGATTATGTTTGTTTATAAATTAGTTTTTTAAAATCTTTGATTTCGGACTTTAATTTGTGTTTAGTATACGTATTAAAATTTTTAATTAAATCATTGACATGCTGGTAATTGCGTTTGATTGCCCATGAATCACATAACAGCTTAAACAATGGATAGTAGGATGCTATTATGTATAAGTATAAATATTATTTTGTTACGCACCTTAAACTAAAATTTTAAATTAAATAATCTTAAATTAGTAAACTACTAAGTCTCCATAAATATATGTACGAATATATCGACGCGGCGGATTTTGAGATTAGAACAGTTTTGCTCATCGTTTGCTATGGATTACGGTGTTTTTGAATTGTCTATTAAATTCAACTAGTAAAATCTGTAGGCGACGCTCCACGTTTGGATGGTCTAACTTCTCAAAAAGGATAAATACGATCAATAGGGTGTGATGTATGTACTCAGTGAAGTGGCGCTTGCTAAATGGTCCACTCTATTACAGAAATCTGTTTTAGGAGAACAACAACGTACAAACTAGGCGGTAATATTTCTTTGTCCAATTTAGAACGTCGAATATACAGCTCCCTCATCAACTAATGTAGATTTGTGTATATCCCCAATTACTCAAACGGTTGCTTCTAGCACTTTTGATGTTCAATAGGTACGAGGATGGTTCCATTACTGTCCCTAACATAGAAAGCATTGGCCGACAAATTAATATATTTTTCCTGGAATAGTCAGTTATTGACATTATTGTATGCAGGTCTTCTTGTTTATAAAAGTTATACATTTAATATTACTATGGTGCTGGTGATTTTGATGAAATGGAAAAGTTCGAGACAAGAGCTGCGATAAAATTCTTTTTTAAGAAGGATTTATCGCCGCGAGAAATTTATAATGGCATGTCCGGTGTATTGGATGATTCTGACCCCGACATGTCAAGTAATTGAGAATTGGTGCCGGGATTTCAAATTAGGAAGGAAGTCGTGTCAACATGCACCAGGTGCTGGACCACCAAAAACTGTTGTCACTCAAGAAAATATTGATTTGGTCCATGATATGGTACTGAATGATCGGAGAATTATGGTCAGATGTATTGCTAAGACATGTGGCTTTTCCGCTGAAAGCGTTGAGAAAACTTTGCAGGAGGAATTGGGTCTGAAAAAAGTCGGCGCACGATGGATTCCGAAAATGTTGTCATATGAGCAGAAGCAGGCCAAGTTTTTTTACTGCTGCGAGCAATTTAGGTTAATGAACACCGGATTTGGATGAATTTTTGGAAATATTTGTAACTGTAGGAGAAACCTGGGTTCATCGCTTTGATCCAGAGTTATAACGGCAGAATATGGAATTGTGGCGTCGTGGTTCCCCGCCCCCATAAAAGTTCCGTGTGACTTCATCAGCCGGAAAATAATGTCAGTGTTTTGGGATTCTGGAGAAGTTTTTCTTGTTGATTATTTACCACGTAGTCACATAATAACGGGAGACTATTACATAAATCTCATACCAAAAGTTTTATAAAGCAAAAAAAGCGTGGAAACTGAAACGCGTTCATTTCCACCAAGACAACGCTCCCGCTCACAAGAGCTATCCACAATGCTGGATTTGGGATTTGGGAGTTTAGGAACAACCCCCATATTCGCTAGATCTGGCGTCCAGTGACTTTTACCTATTCCCCAAATTAAAAGAACTTCTTCTGGAAGGTCATTTTAAAAAGAATGAAAAGGTGATGGCTGCTGTGAACGAGTGGTTTGCAGTGTTGGACAAAGAGTTTTTTTAAGGCATTCAAGCTGTGCATGATCGTTAGCTAAGTGTGTTAATATTTTAGGGGATTCTGTTGAGAAATAAAGTTGTTTCAAATATTTGTCATTTGCTTGTATATCAAGAATAATAAATTAGGAACCACCCTTGTATAAGAATGAAAGATCAGAAAGAGTTTACTTTTAAAACTTAGTGAAACAAAATCTAACTGCCCCAAAAATATATTAGTAACTGATTAACGCGTACTTGACTTAGCTTGAATTAGCTGTCCACGGGAAGCATGTATCCATAAACAAAGCCTTAATACCACAATGGGTATGGTCTAGACTGCACTTAACTTTCTTCACACATGCAAGTGGAAATCATCTTCAATAGAATCATTTTGATTACCAGCGTGTATCTGAGTTGACCTAATCGCTACGTTTAATTGTTAAATCGCCAGCTTTTGATATTAGCGGCTATACTTTTGCTTTCACTTTACTCAACTGGTCGGTTTTTCTTATGTATTTACGAGGGTTGGAACTTTAATAATGGCAATACTGCTGTAGAGACGCCATGCAACGGAACCAAATAATGTCGCTTGTACCACACGTTAGTTACATATCTACCTTGCCTCAGAGCAAATGAACTCTCCCTTCCCACATCACGCGCATGTGCACTGACGAGAAGAACAGAGCCTCGTGTTAGCTAGCGGTCTAATGTAGTGTTGTCACGATGTTTTCCAAACAGGAACAACGGAGTTAGATGAAGACTGAATGTGCCAGAGGTCGTACAGCACGACAGTGTCATCAAGGTCTTCAAGAGGCTTGCGGGGAATCTGCGTTGGCTTACAGAACAGTGGCAAGGTGGGTAAAAGCCTTCAACGAGGGACGCCAAAATGTGGCAGACATGTGTCGGCCAGGTCGTCCTAGTGTCAATGAAGAAGAAGTGTATGCTTTTGCCGCGTTACTGGACAGTGATCGACGCCATACGATTCATGAGCTGGCCCGAGAGAGAGAATTAGCGTATACGACTGTGCTTCACATTCTGAAGGAACGGCTGGGCATGAGAAAAATTGCATCACGATGGGTTCGGCATGATTTGACGGAAATGTAGAAATGGCTACGATACGACGCTGCTCGTAACCACCTCGAGCACTATGAGCGCGAAGGAAAGGCTTTCTTACGCCGTATTATTACGCTGGATGAGACATGGAGCAAATCGTACGAGCCACAACTGAAACGCCAATCGATTGAATGGCGCCATTACGAGTCACCACGAAAATCGAAAGTTCGTCAGAACCCCAGCAATGTGAAAGTTATGGTGATTCTCGTGTACGACTGTGATAGTGTTATCCTAACGCATACCGTTCCCCCACAGCAGACCGTCAATGTGCAGTATTACTGTTCATTTTTGGAACACAACCGGCGACCAGCTTTGAGAAAGAAGCGGCGACACTTTCTGCAGAACCCACCCACCATTTTGCAGGACAATGCTCGACCACATGCAGCGCAAGCTGTGGCTGATTTGTTCGATCGATGGGGCTGGGAAGGGCTGTACCATCCACCATACTCCCCGGACTTAAGCCCTTGTGACTTTGACTTGATTCCAAAGATGAAGAAACCACTTCGTGGCATTCGCTTCAGAACTGTTCCAAAAATTCTTTAGGCAGTAGACCGCTCCATTCTAACTATAAACACAACAGGTGCTGCTAAAAGTATCCTAGGACTTCCACATCGCTGGCAACGGGTTGTACACAATGCTGGTGACTACTTTGAAGGACAGTAAAACTTGATAACACGTATCTCTTTTGTATCAGTTGTAAATAAATAGTTGCCACTATTAAAGTTCCAACCCTCGTATTTGTATGGATGTAATTTCACTATCATTCCAAAGAACTATTTAAGTTGCAGTATATATAATGGTGTGTTACAACATGGTCTAATTGGGATATCTTAACCTATTGCCAAATCTTATAAAGGTATATTAAGCTACCCTATAAGAAAATAGGTTGCTTAACCACATACCACTTCGTTCTTAGTAGCAACGCTGGTAGTCTTGGTTGATATTCGTCTTCAGAAAAGCATAGAGGATATTTTTCAACCATATTTGTGCATTCTTGAGCTGTACTTTAACAAATATCAGTAAAATATAATGATTTTGACAGCTTTATACTAAAATGTAAAAATGTGAATTTAATACTTTTCTTTTGAGAAAAATATGTTTGTAATAATGTTCTTATGTAGGTGAGGAGGCTTTGTGTTAATTTTGATTAACATTGAATTTGTTTTTAATAGTTTATTTATTACTTATTGTAAAGTTATTTGTCAATTTTCAAATGCTTTATCAGAAATATGCCGAGTGAGATATCGATATTTTTGTAAACTTGTAAGGAATACTTTTGTAATTTCCTTGTTTGTGTAACTTTAGTGAGTAGAAAGTTATTGTAATTTATAGATATTTGTAATTAATTTGGTCAATTTAATGCTTAATTCTGATTGGAGAAGCCCCGTGGAGACACAAAAACTTCATTTGTATGTAGTGAGTTGCTAGGCAACGGAGCAAAAAACGACGAGTTTTGTCTTGTAAAACAAGTCAGTTGCTATAAGATCATCGAAGTAAGACCACGCTAATTTGCAGCTCCGCTGAAGTTGTATTTTGTGATTTTACGTTAGTGTTTCCAAGTAAAAGTAAATGTGTTAACGTTTGCTTACATATCTAGTGTTTTCTTCCACTTACGTTCAAGAAATTGTGGAAATCTAGGAAAAATTCCAATTTTATGGAAATATAGAAGTCTGTAGTCTGTTAGGTTCTTTAATAGTTTTATGGATATTCAGTTGTTGTAGCTGATCGATAATTTTATTTTGACAAGTTTGACTGAAACTCAATGTCACTTGTGGAAAATATACGATCTACAAGAAATAATTAAATATAAACAATTGAAAAAATAAACAAAATAATAATTGGTGTTTTATTATGTGTATGTTGAATTTATGTACTTGGTTAATATTTTGTATCATAAAAGGGAAAGCACTGATAACCTTGTAATTAATTTTGCTAACTAATTTTATATGATAATGTATTTAATTTCCCTATGTTTTCTTTGTGTGTGTACTTGCTTTGTTGCCAGCTACTTGAGTTCATACAGTACGACCAATTATAACAGCAACCCTGAGATCTACAATTGAATTGAATTGAAAATCGTTTGTTCAAACTCTTAAGATATTACATGTCATTTATTGTGATTAACTTAATTCTATGGCGCTGGACTGTTCTAGGCGTTGGGCCTCTTCAGTCCTGGGCTTCGTTGCTTCTTCTTCTGGGTGAGCGGCATCTTGGTAGGCTGGTGCTGTGATGGTGGTTGGTGTGGTGGCTGGTTGGTCTGGGATGGTGTTTGTAGCTTCTTCGTGTATCTGTAATGTTAAATAAAGGTGTAGTGATTTCTGTTAATTTGAGTGCTATAATGGTGTGAGAGGGGGTAAGTGTAGTGATATCCTGTAAAATTATTCGTGAAAAAAAGAAAGGGGGTGTGGCATGGCCGCGCGTAGTTGTACGTGTACCACATGGGGGGTTACACGGTCACGGAGTTGGCCTGTTTACCTCATTGACAGTGGAGTGTCCTCCACTATGTCAATGAGGATTGCAGGGAGGTCGGGGTACACGGAAGATAGGAATGCAGTGGGGGGGTGTGGGAGCTTGCTCCAGGGTTTCCTGGGCACACGGTTAACTGGGACGAGGTCACGGGGTTTAGGGGTTTGTGGGAGGTCATGAGAGTTTCGTTGACGATAGGAATGCCTTGATGAAGGGTGCGAGAGATATACTTCTACTGAAGGAGGGTGAGGCGGTTGCATATCGGAGTAGATTCGGTATCGATGTGGACTAGGTGGTTGGGGTGTTCTCTGTGAAGACGGAATATGCGACGGAGAATTTGCCTTTCGCATGCTGCGATTTGATGGAGGAGATGGGGTTTGAGAGTGGCGTATATGGGGGCTCTGTATTCAATGACGGGGCGAATGAAGGTGTTGTAGGTGTGGAGGAGGGTTCGAGAGTCGCAGCCGTGGAAGCGGCCTTGGATGCACCGAAGAAGATTTGAACGGTTTCGGACTTTTTTCAGGGTTTCTCGGATGTCGAGGTTTAGGGAGCAGGTGTTTCTGAAGGTGATCCCCTGGTTTGAAAGGGGGATTGCTTGATTATGGGCAGAAATATTAATGTCGGATGGATCCAGTCTGGGGGTTCGGAAGGAGTTCGGGTGACGAAATAGAATGGCGGTTGATTTCTCGCCGTTGAGTTTAATCCTCCACTTGCTGGTCCATCTGGAAATGTGATTGAGGGCAACTTGAATTTCGCGGGATGCGGAGAGGGAGGTTTTTTGGGAAGTCCAAATGGCGGTGTCATCCGCGAAAAATCGGGTTTTGGCCCGGGTGGGGTTTGTGACTGGGAAGTCGTGAGCGAATATGGAGTATAATAGGGGAGAAAGTATGGAACCCTGGGGGACGCCCGAGTGGAGGTCGATGGGGTGGGAGTGGGAGTCGAAGACTTTAACTCTGCAGGAGCGGTTGGAGAGAAATGAATCGATGAGTTTGACGAAGTGTGGGCTGAGATTTAAGGACAGAAGTATTTGGACGAGACCGTCATGCCAGACTTTATCGAAAGCACGCTCTATGTCCAAGAAGACGGCGAGCGTGCATCGGTTCAGATTGGCACTTCTGGTGGAGTCGGTGTGGAGTTCGAAGATGGTGTTCATAGTGGAGCGGTGGGAGCGAAAACCAAATTGTTCTTGGGGGAGAATATTGTTTGATTCGAGGGTTTCTCGGAGGCGGGAAGCGATGATTTTCTCAAGGGTTTTGCCGAGGATGTTCAGCAGGGATATGGGGCGATAAGATAGCGGGCTGTGGGGATCTTTGCCGGGTTTGTTGATCATAATGATCGAAGCTTCTTTCCAGGTTGTGGGGAAGTAAGAAATCTGGAGGCAGGAATTGTAAATCGTGTCAATGGCATTGATGGCTTGGTCTGGGAATTTTTTAAGGAGGAGCGGCTTAAGTTGATCGGGGCCGGGAGCTTTGGAATTTTTGAGGCGCTTGAAATGGAATTTGACCTCATCGAAATTGGTGGGCTCCATAAGGGGGTCTGCGTTGGGGGGGGGGCTGAAGGGGGTTTAGGCGAAATTGTGCAATGGCATGGGCGGTTCGAATTCGGAATGGCTCGTTGAAATTTGGGTCATTCGGGACCTGCTGCATCCTTTGAAGGGTTTGGGCGAAACAGTTTGCCTTATCTTGAGGATTATTGAAAATGATGTTATTTGAGATCTACAATAAGGCTGGTGCGATTTTATTTGATTTCGTGTTGGTTAAAGAATTTACGAATTTGTTTATTTTGAATATCCATTTAAAGGAGGATATACCGATTAAGAATTTGATATTGTTTTATGGCACCCAATGTGTAGGTTTAATCAGTCACTGTAGTTTATTTTCCCCAACTAACGTTGTGAATATTATTATAGTATTTATTTAATTTATTTGTCTCACAGCTTAATAAATATATTTGTCTTAAAGTATAAATTTTAATTTAATTGTTGCACAGTAATATACATATAAATATATATATATATATATATCGGTTTCAGAACGTCTGTCGACGTTGTCCGATGTCTAGTTTCCATCTTTTCTGTCTTGAATTGCAGTTAATTTAATTATTATGTTTCATATTTCAGTGTTTGCTAGTTTGCAGTGCCAGTAAGATGCTACAATAATACAGGTACCATGAGAAATATGAACCCTATGAGCTCCAAAACTTATATCGTTTGTGGTCAGCGTTATTGTTGCATCTACTATACTTCATAATGCTGTACAGTAATAATTAGCTGCATTTTTAATTTTAAACTAATTTAAAATACCAATACATGTAAAAATAAGTTTGACACCACTAGCAAACACCACATAGGCATAAATATTTTATTGTTCGTACAGTTCCATGAAAAACCCAGGCGTGGTATAGAATTAACGTGTAAATTATATTTTGGTGTTTGTCAGTTTGATATAAATCCTTTCAAATCAAAGAACTGTTGTAACGACAAACAGTTTTATTCGCCAATAGAAAACAAAATATAACTACAGTCGTAGTAAGTACTACCATACATAAAGGTAATTTTACATTCAAATTTACAAGCAGTTAAATCTACACAATTTGCTACGAAGTCATGATATCAGATTCTAGCAACTTAGGAAAATTTAAAAATCACGTCAAGGATTCACAAAGTTTTAAAACGCACGAAGCATAAACTTCTAATGCAATATTCATAAGCAATATATAATAGCAGGGGGATTCGGAAGGAAACTGCCAAACTCCGGAAACGTATTCTACACATTCGTATATAACTAAAAAACACAGAAGTTGTAATATCATTTCTATTTGCTTTCTAATTACACTCTTAAAATTATAAAATAAATTTTCAAAGTGTCTCCATAGACTTCCAGACATTTACTCGCTTGTTTGCGAACAGGGCTTGTTGCTCTCTCAAGTTCACCCTGATGATTTATAATACGACGAATTACTACATTTCGATTGTTGACTTTTCATTTGTACAATGTACACCTCACTTTTCAACCATCTCCACAAACAAAAGTCAAGTGGTGTGAGGTCCAGCAACCTTGGCCGCGTGACCTAACAGCAAAAATGTGTTGGAGCACCAATTTGCTGATAGTACATAGGATTTCTAGTATTTAAAGGAACATCTTCTAACAGTCCTTGTAAATCATTTCACAAAAATTTCTACTACTATTCTCCTGTTGAGATTCGAAAAATGATAGCGCCAATTAAATGACTACCGACGATACCACACCATACATTAACTAAAAAAATGCTGAAAATAAGCCTTGTTCGTGTGGTATGCGAATCACCCTTATCTGAGGAATTTCAAGTTGTGCGGCAATTCTTCGTGAGCAAGTCGTAGGCTCCACTAAATCAAGAATGTTTTCCGCATCATCTACATCTTGTCCACAAACACGTTCAGATGTTGTATGCGCACTAGGAATTACTATTACAGAACATATTGAAGGCTTTGACAAATACGTTTCTACGCGGAATCATACCGTTGACAATGTTTTTCAACCGCAGCTATGGCATTTCCATTGCAGAAGCCATACATAAACACCATATTTGCATATTCGAGATATAAGTATATAGACATGTGGCATTGTTTTAGAAAATCGGAAATAGTTTGATAGTAATTCAGAAGTTATTGTTTGACAAATAAAATGTGTCAACCTACTAAATTAAACTTAAACCTCTAAGACACTGTAATTCGGAAACAAAGAATTAAATAAAAATATTTATTAATTTAATTTGAATTTCGGTGAAATAATAATAAATATAATGGAAATATTTTGTATAATTTTCACTTGTTCTACTTGTTTTTTAGCTGCTCAGCTTGTATGCATATTCATGTAGAATTGTCATCATAACGCTAGAGATCATCAACAATTGTTCAAATGGGATAATATGTCTTCTCAGAGATGTCTCGTGGGGATACAATACAATACACAGGAATAAAAGATATGGTGAATTTTAGACAAGACAAGACAAATATAACTCTATTGCTTGAAATTGGTAACACACATAGTACAAGAACATACAATCAAAACCGTAATAATTGTAGCTGAACACGAAGGAGTTGGGACGTCCAAACAAAAAAGCTCGCCACCACTGGCTTGCGATATTTACTTTACTAAACACACAGATCTGCGCAGCCAGTGACGTTCGAGTTTACAAAAATTAATTACACTTTGCGATTAACAACTAATGGCAATTGGTGACTGAAGGTTGCTTTGCGTTGCATCAAGAAAAGGGTTCAGCACTTTAAACCAGTTAAATGAATCTCGCAATAAGTTTTCACAACAGCACAATTAACAATTTTTTTACCTTATTTTTCTTCAGGTAGGGAGTAGAGAGAGAAGCACAATTTGGAGTATTCCTAGGTCCTTGCGAAGCAGATAAAATATCGCAGGCATGCCACTGAAGGCTGGATCACGATTGCGACACAGTAATCGCCAAAACTTTCTTCGAGAAACGGGAAATGTTGCGTGTTCCCGCAGTCAGCAACGATATGGGGTTCCATCTTAATTCGCAATAGCGATAGGCAAATTCACAATGAACTGCCTTCCAAGGGTTAAATCCAGCGTATTTCCTAAATCCAACAACAGCGGTACGAAAATTCACGCAATGGACACCCATCGAATCCCAAGCCGCCCTCGCAGTATTTGCCGTCGGCGCTGAGGTCTTAGCAAGCAACCGAGTCGAAAGGAAATCTTAAATCGACTGCCAAAAACAACGAACGTAAATATACAGCAATTCACCATATGACGAAATATGTTGCAAGAATTCTAGAACAATTAACACGTAGGGCTCCCACAAGGGCAGGACATTTCTAGCAAATGTTCACGGTCAAGCGCGTGGACAAAATATTCATCGGCATTTCTCTAGGATAACAAAAACAAAAAGGTGCACTAAACTGTATTCGGGAAATAATAAGATAGTAATCGGCTACGGAGCGGCCAATAAAATAAGACTTTAATCTGTAAGAAGCGGCAAAATCAAAAGAACGTAACAAATCATTGAGCTTTCCAAATACTAAAAAATTTTGATGGCACTTGTTATGCATTTAGATAGTTATTTTCAAGAGACGAAAACCATACCCCATATTTTTAAAATTAACTTTTGCCATACTTTTTGTCTGCTTCCTCTAAATCGCTAAGCTATGTTGCAATATTATAGTATAAAAATTTTAGAAATGAATCAAAACTTACACATACATGGAGTCATAAATGTGTAAAATACATACAAGATTTTACAATCTTTACTTGTTTAGTGAAGCCAATACTTACCAAAATAGTGTTGCGTTCCTCCTAGATTACACAAGGAAATCGGTCCATACAATACATAAGGTTTATTATTAGCAAATATGTGGAGAAACTATTATTAAAAGATTGCTTATTTTATTCATTGTGCAACTCTATACAATGCTTGAAGGCCAACTGCGTGATTCATACTAAAGGCGGAGCCAATTAAGGGTAGGCTTCAATTCTACTTTTACAGCACTACTTTTACTTGTCTGAATTTTATCGGAAAATAGTACCATCGTCGAACCGGCTCATTTATCCTACCGTCAGAGCTGAAGTGGATGATTTTAATACCGAGGTAGATACAGTAGAGGATCTTGAAACAGCCTCAACAAATCTACACAATCTTATACACAAAGTTTATGAAACGAACTGCCCCCTAAAAAGCCGAAGAGTCACACGTAAGGTGCCCTGGTGGAACAGGGAGCTCGAAACTTTACGCTCTGAAACAAGGAAGCTGCTTAACAAAGCCAAGAAACAAAAGCGTCAAGAGTTATGGGACCCTCACAAAATATAACCTGGAAATCAGGAGGTAGAAAAGAAGAACATGACGTAGCTTCTGCGAGGGGATAAATGATACCCCGACAGCGGCCCGCCTACAAAAATCCTTGCAAAAGACCATACAAATGCCATTGGCCATCTGCAGAAGGCGGATGGGCTCTTCACTGAGAGCACCACGGAAACGCTGGAGCTATTACTAATCACCCATTTCCCAGGCTCTCAAACTCATAGTTCGGACGAACCTGCCGAGGAAGTGGATATAATACGTGCACACTCAGGGGTCAAAAGCCTGGCTAACAAAATTTTAACCTTGAATCCTTGTTTTTAAATCCTATAAATCACTTGGCGGAGACGGCATCGTTCTGGCCTTACTACAAAGATGCATAGAGGACCTGCTGCCCAATATCTGCAAGCTATATAAGGCTAGCTTCTGCCTTGGTTATATACCTAAAAAGTGGAGAAAGGTTAATGTAGTGTTTATATCCAAGGAAAGTGGTCGTTTCAACACCCACCCCAAGGCGTACAGACCTATAAGCCTCACCTCTTTCCTTCTGAAAGGAATGGAGAAGGTACTTGACCAATACCTAAGAAGTGAAGTACTTACCGACCACTTCACCCCAACCAACATGCCTACCAAAAGGCAAAATCGACTACAATGGCTCTCCATAGTCTAGTAAATGGGCTGGAGAAGACGTACGTGGCAAAGAACATAGCTCTCTGTGCTTTCGCAGACATAGAGGGTACTTTCGACAACACCTCCTTCGAATCTATAGAAAAAGCTGCCACGGAGAAGGGCTTCGATCCTTCTACTATCAAATGGATTAAAGTCATGCTTGAAAGTAAAAAAATTACAGCAAAGCTGGGGGGAAAAGCAGTTACCATTACGGCTGCCAGAGGTTGCGCCCAATGTGGGGTTCTGTCGCCTCTCCTGTGGTCTGTGGTAGTCGACGACCTCCTCAATGTGTTAACACAAGACGGCTTCGAAATACAGGGGTACGCCGACGACCTGGTAGTAGTGGTCTGTGGAAAATTTTACTCAGTAGTCACAACGCATGCAGAAAGCTCTAGATACCATCCAGAGCTGGTGTCGAGATCAAGGCTTAAGCATACACCCAATGAAAACGGTAATCGTCCCCTTTACTAGACGTAGGAAGCTGAACCTAAAAGCTCCCATGCTAGAAGGGGCAGTTGTTGACTTTAGTAATGAAGTCAAATACTTAGGAGTTACACTAGTTGACGTGGAACTCACACATTGATAAACGGCAGAAGAAGGCAGTTTTAGCATCCCTAGCATGCCGTAGGTTCGTAGGAAGAAACTGGGGGCTAAAACCAGTAAGGATCCATTGGTCATACGTGGCTATAATAAGACCCATAGTCACCTACGCAGCAGTCGTGTGGTGGCCAAAAGATCCAGGCCAGATCACTACTCCGTTACAGCTAGAGAAGATACAACGTCTCGCTTGTCTGAGTATAATAGGTGCACTGAGCACCTGTTCAACTGCAGCAATAGAGACCATGTTAGGACTAATGCCCTTACACCTTCAGGTGCAAAAGGAGGCAATGCAACATGCGCTCAAGCTTGCAAAGACAAATAAATACAAATCAGGAGACCCGACAGACACTTAAGTATTCTAAGTCTCACTCACCTAGAGCGAATTTTATGCCAATAAAATACAACTTCGACCAAGCTTTTAGAGTGACCATCACAGACCGGGAAGTGTGGTTCTCGGGAGGACCTTCCTTCAAGAAAGGATCTCTGCAATGGTATACGGATGGTTCGAAGATGGAAGTTGGAGGAACTGCGTTCCTCCTAGATTACACAATAAAATCGGCCCATACAACACATAAGGTTTATTATTAGTAAATATGTGGAGAAACTATTAAAGATTGCTTATTTTATTCATCGCGCAACTCTGTTCAATGCTTGAAGACCAACTGCATGATTCATACTAAAAGCGGAGCCAGTTAAGGGCTGGCTACAATTCTACGTTTAAAGCACTACTTTTACTCGTCTGCATTTTATCCTAAAATAGTACCATCGTCGAACCGGCTCATATATCTTGCCGTACTGTGTACATTCTAAAATATTAATTACTTATGTTTTGTTTAAGCTTTACAATTACAAATTAGGAAATTCAAGAGTAATAAAAAAAAATTAAATTCTTAAGGCTGGTTTGTTATGGTAATGCTGTAGGTCCTTAGATCCTTAGAGCTAGCCACCACGCGACTATGTCTTGTGAAACTTCCTTGTACAGGAATTTTTCAATGCAGATTCAAAATGTACTTTATACATTATTTGTATTTTGTATGGATAAGATGGCCTTTAGGAACGTGAAAAACCACTTGCTTCAAAAAACAAATACGCATGTAGTTATTACACTATTTTAAAATTCGGATACAAATGTTTAGAGAATATGGTAACAATCTAAGGAGAAAAACGCGTTTTAATTCTTTTTTTTGCTCACAGACCAGAAAAGGTCGGAAGATGTAAATATTCTTACATAGGGGCAAACAAAAAATCAATTAACAAATTAAAATACGTGCTTTAATTTAATCCCTAACACAAGAATGTGTTAATAAACCAGTTTTTATTAACTTTCTGCTTCAGTGAGTATTATTGTTTTGAATTGCATGATTCTTATAAAAGATCTTGGCATAGTTTCACACTTCCTAGTTCCTACTCTCCATTTATCGAATTAAATAGTATTTGTTAATATTTCAATGAAGCTTCAAAATTTGGTTTTTACAGTGTGTCTCTCGAAAGCATCATACTACTTGGGTCCCATTTCAACAGACCCCCGAACATGTCCTTTAGTAACACTATATATGAATTTGCGATACTACATATTGCCAAACCGTTTCATGTTTCTTTGGAAAAAACTTAAATAAGTACTTAAATTGTTTACGTTGTTACATGTCAATGAAACCGAATACACTTAGGAATTCTGTATTATAATATCTTTTATTGCTAAAGTTTGAGTTTCCCGCAACTCTTGTCAGTACTCATTGGCAAAAAAAAGACGTGCAGCATAATCCGGTACAATAAGAGCGTGTACCCTTTGAATATGGTATGGGTACAATTGCTCCTCACGTAACATTCTCCAAATTACGGAAGCATTAATATTTGTTTCGGCAGAAAGTCTTCTAGTACTGGTACCTGGATTTTCTTCAATCCTCCTTAAAATGTTAAGTTCCGCTTCAGGAGTAGAAACTGATCTAGGCCAACCACTACCGCCGTTTCTTGATTTAAATGCGCCCACTTCGGATAAACGTTGATGCAAATTTTTAAAAAATTTGTCACACGGAAGTGCCCCAGTTCGGAAATGCTTGGGCATACAAGCAACGTGCCTAATAAAAATTACCATTGACCTGCACATCAAGCACTATCCAACTACAAACCCACCGTCTGAAAATATGTTTAGGCGCCCTAAAATTTCTTTAAGAAATATGGAAAATGAACTAGCAGTGTTAGAGGCGGGGAATGTGAATCCCCATGTAAGTCTAAAAGATCTAAGCACACATGAGGGTATACGTAAAACTTCGGTTAGAAGAATTAAGGAAGCTTATGCAGTTCATCCCTACAGTGTTACACTGGTGCACGAGTTGCTTACAAATGACCCTCAGAATAGATCGCAATTTTGTAATTTCTCCCAGAATCATTTTCTTTTCGATCGATCTTTTTTAACTTATATTGTTTAGCGATGAGTTAAAATTTTCAAACATTGGTAAAATGTATAGGCATGACTCGCACCACTGTGTACATTTTAATAAAGTTTATTCTGTAAATATTTGGCGTTGCATAGTAATTGATCACACTATTAGACCACACTTCTTCCATGGAAATATAACAGGGCGACGTTACTTTGGTATCTTACAAAATATTTTACATGGGTTAAGACGTAGAACTCAATGTGCGACAAAAATTATAGTAGAGCTCACTATAGTTGCATTAAATTGCTTAAAAAAAATTATTTGGAGAACGTTGGATTGGAAGAAGAGCTGTGCATCGATGGCCAACAAGAAGTTACAATATCACGTTAGTCGACTTTTTTAAGGATACAATTAAAAAAACAAAATAGAACAATCGAGGCGTGTACATCAATGGCACATGACTTAGTAGCTCGAGTCCTAGGCTTGTTTGTAATACTAATTAGAAAATGTATGGAAATTTACGGTAGGATTGGAGTGGCTCAGTGGTAAGAGAGCCAAGCTTTGGCTTATAATAGTGCACCAGTGGGGAAGTATTGACCAAAATACTTGTTAGGTATACACAAATGTCGGGTTAATGGCCAAGGGGCAAAAAAAAGGAATAGAAACTATTCGATTTTTAATCAAGCTTTCGAAATACTTTATTTCTTCATCAGGATTCTGGAATTCCAAGAACCAATGTTAACAATTTATAAAAGTTAGGTTAGGTCTTACTTACAAATCAAAGTTCTAACAATGGAATCACGCCAACGCGCGTACTCGAGGTCTAACATATTAACCATAAGTTAACAAATAATCACAGATGTGTCAGAATAAGTTAAGACAAACAAACAATTTAAAACAATTTGAAACAAATTGAAACAATTTAAAACACGACTTAAGTCGTCATGTGCAGATGTTATCACAGGAAGTTAGTTCTAATACCAACTATTCACAACTAAATAACATGACAAGAAGGCGGGAAATTCAAAAACCGCCAAAAATGCACAAAATGAAATGAAGCCTAGACAACCGATTTTTTAAACAATTTAATCCAAATCAACAGCATTAACTGTATGATTAACATTATGTATATTATTAAAATTGAGTAAATACGAATAGATACTACTTAAGTTATCAATATCAGTTCTAAAATTTATGCTAAGTGGGTTGCAAACAATATGAGTCATTTCAAGGAAAAGTCTGCTTCTGTATTTAGATTCCTGATCAAGAATCTTTACTTGATTAAAGTTAAACAAATGACCAGCCTCCTTGCTATGTGTGGCCAGAGCACTCGTGTCTTTTTCCAACCTGCAGTCACTTCTGTGTTTTGCAATTCTAGATTTCAGCCATTGAGCTGTTTGACCGATATAAACCTTATCACATCCTCCACAAGGAATCGAATAAATCACGTTAGAATTGCACAATACAGGAGTTTTGTCCTTCAGCCTGGAAAATAAGGACGCGACAGTTTTTATATTGTATTTGGCAATTTGGGTATTCTCAGTTTTTAAAATCTTACACAACTTAGGGGTAAGCCCTTCAATCCATGGTAATCTGCGGTATTTGATGACTTCATGACTATTGTTAACATCAATATTATTGCTAATTGTATTATTCACATTAGGTGTGGTAAACAATAATTTATTAATTAAACTTCTGGTTCTTGGAATTCCAGAATCCTGATGAAGAAATAAATTATTTCGAAAGCTTGATTAAAAATCGAATAGTTTCTATTCCTTTTTTTTGTCCCTTGGCCATTAACCCGACATTTGTGTATACCGAATTTGGCACAGACCATCTTTTTCTTCAAATCCTTCTCCAAAATGGTTCTAATGGTTCCACGGCTAATACTTAGCTCCTGCTCCATCATTCTCAGTGTCAGTCATCGATCAGCCGCCACAAGTTGTCGGACTTTTGCGATCGTTACGGGGTTTCTCGTTGTGATCGGACGACCCGGCTTCTGATCATCGTAAAGGTCCTGCCGACCTTCACGAAATCTGACAAACCACTCGAAAACGCGAGTGCGGGACATGGCCTTATCGGCGTACACAGTTTTCAACATCTCGTATATCTCCGTGGCCGTTTTCCCCAATTTGAAACAAAACTTAATGTTCGCTCTCTGCTCCATGTTTGACTTGTGTCACATGTTACAGCTGCACTAATTATTCGTTCGCCCGCACAGACTACCACGCAAGTTCTGACAGGATGCCGTTTTAGCTATGTGTAGACGAAAGTTCCAGCTACAATTTGGATATGATTTGGAAACAGGCAGTTTCTTATATCGTCAGCAGTAGTGCCAATTCCATTTCATATTTGTCCGTCCTCGTAGATGCCTAGTGTCGTTACAGGTTGGAGAATAGTCAGCTTTTTCTTATTTCTGAATATACGTCACTAGTTTTTTTTTTGTTTTCTTTTCCAAGACAGCCATAGGGGCCAAAACTCCCTTTATCTAAGCGATTCTTGCTAACTCGCCTATGCAGAGTTCGCAAATGAATTCCAAATTCTCTTGTAATGGAATTGGCAGTTCTGGTTTCATCCCGTAATGCAGCAGCCCGAAGATTGTCTTCTGTCGATTGCCCTCCGCACGACTTTCTCACAAGTCCGCATTGTTCACTGTAATAAATACGTACACGTGAAATAAGTAAGTTGCAAGCTGGTATCTTACCCCAACACAATATATGCAACTAACCCCAATGTATTGGGGAAGTTGCCAAACTCCTTAAGTATAAATTAACTTTGGCGCCAATTATTCCTGCAAAACAAGAAAGCTACATTTTTCAGCTAACAATACGCCGCAGTTAAAAACTTTGTCTGTCTTCCATTATCGAACAAAATACTACGATGATGCAAAAACTTTCACACAATGTCGAAACATCGCCGTGTTAAAACTTTTCTGTTAGTTGTCAAAACAGATTTTAGCGGCTAACTTTACCGATATATACATAAAGGTAATGTGTAAACTGCATTTTGCGGACATCTATTGAGCAAATTCTGAATTAGGCTGTTTTGGGGTCTTCCCCGATTTGGCATCTTCCCCCCACTTACCTTAATCTGCATTCTTCTGCGACTTCTTCCATCCTGACATTTCTATACTTGTCGATTATCTCCGATGTTTCGCTGCTTATGAAATCCCTTTTGTCACTACAAAGAACGTTCTAATCTACAGCTGATGACGCATGTCGTAGCGTATACAGGCTTATACATAACCTCACTTGTAAACATACCATTCAGCATATCAAAATACGATTATAAAATGAAATAATCTATTGTAAGAGATTTTGGAAATTACTAGCCGTCTTCCTCAAAACATTTTAAAAATCTATGGTTAGCTGTTAGTAATGAGTTTTAATGACAATCAATAAGAATATATCAAGACTAAGATGAATTTTTGACTTAGACCGTATCGTTATCTGAGGGTAACAACCAGCATAATGTGGGAAGGACTGTCCTGCCGTCGACTGGCTGGCCGAATTGATTTAGTCGATATGTCCAGACAGACACGGCTCTGACTGGCTAAAAGCGTTCGAGCAAATAATCATCCATCCCACTGATAAGTCGGTCTTTCTTGATTATGCTGGACGTTGCCTCCAAATAACGAAACTATCCAACCATAAAGTTAATATTAGTCTTGATAATTGGAATAAGCGCGAAAGTCATAAACTATATACAGCATCTATAGTTTTTCCCAGTATTTTTCGGTGCTAGGCTATTACACCTCTTCTTAGTAAAACTTCCTGTCTCACAAAATATTTTTTGCGATTTCGAATTTTTTTGATTTGTTGATAGTACGCAGGGCATTTGAAAATTTCACATGACATTCTTGAAAGCTATTTTGTTCTGAATACCTCTAATTTCCATTAATTGTTCCTTTCCAAGAAAAACATTTGATTACAAAAGCCCTTGTTGTGTTTTCACTTTAAAGGGTAATTAAATATTTAACTGTAACGTTATCCCCGAACGCATCTTCTAGACCTGAAAATTTATTGTACATTTTCTATTATTTAGTTTTCAATTCGAAATACAACAGATATGCATTGCTTTCCAAACCCACTCGTTGCAATTGTGAATAAAGCCGTCTCCAAAGCCAGCTTATGATGGAATACCTAACTGCAATGGATTTTATTTTGTTATAAAACAATGGCATCTACTTACATAATTGAAATGTTAACCGAGAAGACAACATACATAACAAATCCATTCAGAGTTGTTTGAAGAGGAAGTGAAATTTTCGACGTGAAAGCAAACACAATCTGTTGCACGATGATCATTTTAACCGTAGATGGCATGGATCTCCGGCGCTAATGAGCAGAAGTGCAGCAGGCAAATGCAAGGAGCGCCGGCTTGCATTAATATTACACCATCCGCCGCAGATGCAGAACCAATAAGCGTGAAATGGGAGCTTTTATGGCTTACGACGATCGACATAAAACAATATTGCTAAGAATTTGCGAATGCGGCTTTGCGGATGTTTAGTAAGCCCTCAAAAGTTTAAGTTTACGACGGGCGCAGCCCCTGCGCCCGTGATCGAATAAAAAATTCAGGTATAACGAGTTTTAAAGAAATTTTTAACTTCGAATTAGATTATGAGAGGAGTGGTCCCGGACGATAACATTGTGTGTCCTCATGAAGTGCACGCAGGGGATGTATTAACGGCGGGGATGGTGACCCGAATTCGGCAAAGGAAATATCTTAAACATACTGGCGCGGGCAATTTTGTTCCCAGTAAAGACTCACTTTTCTTCGGATGTTATCGACGAATGCGGCAGAAGCAAATACATGAAAGATTCATAATGCTCTATTTTAAAGATTGACCTTTTAGTTAGTCCTTAAATTCAGCCCGATCTAATAAAAGTTTGACGTAACAGTTATGGATAACGGCAGTTCTATATTCGTCGATCACACCGACGCGTTGGAATGTTACATAATGAAATCGAAATTTCAGTTCCCTTTCTGAACATTTTTCTATAATTCCATTTCATATTACGGAAATACAAGACGCTGGAACATCTGTGCATATTTATAAATCCCATCTAGACAACAAATCAACATTATAATTTATAGAGCCTTTATCGCAAAAGTTTTTGATAGTATTGCGAATTCTGTGCTAAAAAAATATTAGTTCACGATAACTGTAACTTATTCTACGAAATATTCCTCAAGGCCCAAACTTCGGCTGCAGACCGACTTGTAATTATTTATCCCCGGTATTCACCTGAGTAATATATCTTGTAAGTTAATTTGTCCAGGAAAATGCACTAACTTTCTTTTACTGTTATCCTCTGATTAACTCCCACCCAACATAACATAGGGGAAACTCAACAGCAAGCAGGGAAAAAAATTTATTGTAGAGAAAACTACTTGCAGAGGCGCCGGTCAAGCCAGAGAGCTCAACTGCAGGCTAGGAAACGATTTATCCTAGAGGACAGATCCTGTAGGAGCGTCGACCAAGTCAATGCAAGGCGGGGAAAGGGATTTGTCGTAGAAAAAGAATCTTGCAGGGGCACTGTTTAGGTCAGAGCCAACTGCAGCAAGGGAAAATATATCATAGAAGACAGATCATGCAGGGCCGCCTTTCAAACCAGAGCGCTAAAATTGCAGGTACGGAAAGGATTAATCGTACAGGAAAGATCCTGCAGGGTGCTCAACTGCAGACGAGCAAATCATTTATCATTGAGAAAAGATCCAGCTGGGACACCGTTCAAGCCAGAGCAAACTGCAGGAAGGAAAAAAAATTACAATAGAATACAGGTCATACAGGGCCGTCGTTCAAAACAAAGCGCTAAAATTGCAGGTACGGAAAGGATGTATCGTTAAAGAATGATCGTGCAGGGGCGTCGGTCAATCCAGATCGCTCCAACTGTTGGCGGGGAAAGGTTTGCCTTTGAAGGAAGATCCCGCAGAGGCGCCGTTTAAGCCAGACCTGTCAAAATACAGGCTGGGAATGGATCTCTCGTTTTGAAATGATCCCGCAAGAACGCCGATCAAACCAAAACGGTCAGGCGAAAAAACGAATTTGTCGTCGAGGATCCAGCAGGAGCGCCGGCCAAACCAAAACGCTCAGGTGGGGAAACGCAATTGTCGGCGAAAAAAGATCCTGCAAGGGCACCGTTCAAGCGTCAGCGCTCAGGGGGAGGTACAAACTGGTCGTTGGGAAAAAATCCTGCAGGAGCGCCGGCTAAATCAAAACGATCAGGCGGAGAAACGAAAATGTCGCCGAGAAAAGATCCTGTAAGAGCTCCGTTCAAAAGTGAAGCTTTAAGTAGGAAAAATGCCACTAAAGGAAAGCTGTTTTAGCGCGTCAGCCAAACCAATACACTCAGGCGAGATATGGGTTTGACAATGAGAAAAGATCCTGCAGCGCCGGCTACATTCAAACGCTCAGGCGGAGAAACAAATTTATCGCCGAGAAAAGATCCTGCAAGAGCGCTGAAACTGTAGGTGAGGAAAGATTTTATTTCTAAATGGAAGATCCTACCAGGGCGCCGGCCAATCCAACGCATTCAGGCGGGAAATGGATTTGTCGATTAGGATAGCTCCTGCATAGGGCGCCCTCCAAGCTGAAACGCTCAGGCAAGGAAAGGAATTTGTCGTCGAGAAAAGATCCTACAGGAGCGCTGTTCATCAGAGTGCTGAAACTGTAGTTGGAGAAAGATTTCATCTCGAAAGGAAAGATTCTGCAAGAACGCCGGCCAAGCCAACGCATTCAGGCGGGAAATGGATTTGTCGATTAGGAAAGATCCTCAATAGGCGCCGTCCAAGTTAAAACGCCTAGGCAAGGAAAGGAATTTGTCGTCGGGAAAAGATCCTACAGAAGCGCTGTTCAAGTCAGAGCCCTAAAACTATAGGCGGGGAAAGATTTTATCTCTAAAGGAAAGATCCTAGCAGGGCGCCGGCCAAACCAACGCGTTCAGGCAGGAAATGGGTTTGTCGATTAGGAAAGATCCTGCATGGGCGCCGTCGAAGTTAAAGCGCTAAGGCCAGGAAAGGAATTTGTCGCCGAGAAAAGATCCCGCAGGAGCGCTGTTCAGGTCAGAGCGCTACAACTGTAGGCGGGGAAAAAATTTATCTCTAAAGGAAAGATCCTACCAGGGCGCCGGCCAACCCAACACGTTCAGGCGCGAAATGGGTTTGTCGATTAGGAAAGATCCTGCATGGACGCCGTCCAAGTTAAAACGCTCAGGCAAGGAAAGAAATTTGTCGTCGGGAAAAGATCCTGCAGGAGCGCTTTTCAAGTCAGAGTGCTTAAACTGCACGCGGGGAACGATTTTATTTCTAAAGAAAAGATCCTGCAAGGGCGCCGGCCAAGCCAACGCGTTCAGGCAGGAAATCGGTTTGTCGATTAGGAAAGATCCTGCATGGGCGCCTCCAAATTAAAACGCCCAGGCAAAGAAAGGAATTTGTCGACGAAAAGAGATCCTGCAGGAACGCTGTAAAAATCAGAGCGCTGAAACTGTAGCCGGGGAACGATATTATCTCTAAAGGAAAGATCCTACCAGGGCGCCGGCCAAGCCAACGCGTTTAGGCGGGAAATGGGTTTATCGATTAGAAAAGATCCTACAGGGGCGTCATCCAAGCTAAAACGCTCAGGCAAGGAAAGGAATTTGTCGTCGATAAAAGATCCTGCAGGAGCGCCGTTCAAGTCAGAGTGCTGAAACTGTAGGCGGGGAACAATTTCATCTCTAAAGGAAAGATCCTGCAAGGACGCCGACCAAGCCAACGCGTTCAGACGAGAAATGGGTTTGTCAAACCAAAACGCTTCGGGGTGAAACGAATTTGTCGAAGAGAATAGATTCTGTAGGAGCGCCGTTGAAGCCGGACCACTCAAACTGTAGGCAGGGAAAGATTTTATGGGCAAAGGAAAGATGCTGCAGGGACACCGTCCAAGCCAAAACGTTCAGGCGAGGAAACGAATTTTTCGTTCAGAAAAGGTCTGGCAGGGGCTTTGGTCAAGCTAGGAAGCTCAAATTGCCCGCGGGTATAGGTATATTCTCTTTTGTAGATAAGGTATAGAACTCAAGTCGTTGACGTAGTAAAAAGAGAGGCAGATTAGAAATGGAAATATGCACGAATAAAAGACAGTAGGTGGAACATGAAAACCCTTCAATGAAGAACATAAACAAGAAAAGGACACCATAGAAATGCCAATTATGAGATAGCACGGTGATATAAAAAGAGTGGCCGGGCTACCATGCATAAGAGTCGCACAAAATCGTGTCAAGTGAAAAAAATTGAGGGAGGTGTACGCTCAATACTGGGCGAATTGGGGGCTAAAGAAGAAAAAGAAGAAGACGGGTATATATTTTTAAGTGCTGTACAGCTAGAATTAATACAAAATATTTTTTAGTGCTTTTATTAGGTTAATTCTTTTCTTCAGTCATCCCCGATTTCACTCAACACTTCAAATTTGCACAAACAAATAAAGAATAATTTGCTACTTGACCAGGATGTAGGATATAAAGGATTAAATTACATTACTAGGATCTTGGACTTATGCTTATTTTGTTGTGTGTGGTCACACCTTTCTATGCTTAATCTGTAACTGCAATACAGAGTGTGTAGCAAATTTTGAATAATAATTAAAGATAACTTTTTTAGAGATTTTTTAGAATTCTTGTTACATTGCTTAAATGAAAACATGTGCTTGGTGGTTTAATCGAAGTAAAATTGCTGTGAAAAAAAATGCTGTTCGATGCGACACCGTGTACAAAGGAAACGTTGGGATAATTCATAATTTTGGGAATTCGTTCAAGTAAGAAAATCAAAATTTCAAATATCATTTGCGCTAGAGTAAGCCAGTCCCTTGGCAGGTGTTTCAAGATATTGCAGTCGATTTGAAAGAGATGCAATGTTTTGGGGTATTTGGGGCCACTGTTAAACACACACAGTTTGCTTAAACACCCTTTACAGGTAACAGATCCGGATTATTGATAATTTTACGAAACACATCATGTTAATACATCAAAAATACATCGAAAATTAGTACGAGTGTAAATGGTTACCTTGTAGATCGGTGGTTTGGGGTTATTGGAGGCACTGCTAAAGAAATACAGTTCGATAAAACACCCTGTATAGCGTACAGATTCGGATTAATGGTAATTTTCAAACCCCATCATGTTCACTAATAGAATTTACACTGCTGTGAATGATTGTCTTTAAATTTCCATTAGCCTTTTTTAAAGAAATATAATTCGATGTAATACACTGTATACAAAACAGGGCAGGATTGTGATTAATTTCATGAATACCATCAGTACAGTGTTACTTTTTTTTTCTAGCGGCAGTTTTGGGGTTTTCTAATGAGAAACGGTTTTGTTTAAGTATTTCCCCTACATCGTCCTTCCTTCTATGTGAGCCTGATTACAGATAGGTGGGGAGAAAAAGAAGGTTTATATTCAATAAGGCTTATTTTCTTATGGATATTTTATACTTCAGCTACAAGTTCTGAGAACTAAAGTTTTAAGACGACTTGGTTATGTTTTTCGTCAATCAAACCGCAATTACAGAATTATCTTGCATAGTTCTCCTTATTGCCTACGTGATGATATTCTAGTCACTAGCAGGGAGATACAGAACAGGTCCGGATTACGGATAATATGAGAAATCTCCGTCAAATTAAGAACTTTAAATTACAGCGATAATTTAGTACCAAGTATCGCCATTACATTCTCATCAAGCAAATTCTTATTTTCTAGAGAAACTGTTCGATGTGATCGTCTATGAAAAAATTGACCAGGATTATTGAACTCTGAATTCTATTAGTTATCAAAGTCATATGAAGACATTTTTGAGCTTTTCATTCAAGAATCATTTCTGTGTAATAATCTCGCACGCGATTTTCACTCTTTTACCCCAGCCTGGTAAAAGCCAAGGAAGAAAATGGTTTAAAAACAACCGGCTGTTATTTTTAATGCATGTTTAATACCCGAGCTACAAGTTATGTTAACTGTGTGTTTTCCAATCAATCGGACCGTTTGGTTGTGATTTTCGTCATTTAAGCCGCAATTACGGCGATAACTTGCAGGCTATTATCTTCATGCTGTTATTACAGTCGTTCGTAGAGAGATAGCATTCCGTAGGCCAGTGGTTCCTAAACTTTTTTAAAGCGCGACACCTTTGGGCTAAAATTTTTCGCGCGTTCCCCCTCCAGTACTCAACTTCATTCAAAATCAGGGGCCACCTGACGCCATCTATTACCAAGCAGTGCAATTTATTTATTTGTTCTTCGTGTTTCCGGAAATTTCCACTGTACTCGGGAAGGTGCTAGATGGCACTGGAATAACCTGGAAATCAATGTTTCTTTATATAAGCAGCGGACCGCTCATCATTTCAAAATAGTGTGCTGTACTGCCGACTGTATGTTGAGTGCAATAATTATGTAACAAATATTTAACGTTAAGTACGAGTTATGCTCATTTGTAAAAGATTGATAATTATTTTTAACGGTCGTTAGAACTTTCCGCGTCTGACAGTGACAAGAATACAATGAAATATCGATTATACAGCGATGAATGTTTGAAATATAATTTTACCGTTATTTCCCAGAAACCCCAGTGCGTACTTTGCCGAGAAGTGCTGTCAGAAGAAAGTATGAAGCTATTTGGACATTTAAATACCAAACAACCCACAAAAAAGAAAATCCTGTGGAATTCTTTGAAAGGAAGCTAAAGCCTCTCCACAAGGTGCAAACCATTTTCACATCAGCAACTACCACTAATGAAAAAGCAATTTCGCATTGCAAAAACCAATAAGCCACATACAATTGCTATAGATCTGATTTTACCAGCAGCTGTTGAAATGGTGCAAATAATGGTTGGTGAAAAAGAGGCAAACAAACCTGAATAAGTGACAGCAGAAGATATTCGAACACAAGTTGTTGAAAATATTAAGAAGTGTACGTACTTCTGATTACAAATGGATGAATCCATGGATATTTGTAACTGTGTCCAATTTATAACATTTATAAGATACAATACTGGACATGGTATTACACAAGATATTTTATTTTGTACTCCATTAGAAGTCAATATTACGAGAAATGTTTATTCATCTCTTTCATGCACGGTACTAAGAAGTACGAGATTAAATGGGCAAAATACATTGCTATATGCACAGGACACGATGTCCATTTGCTACATAGGTAGTTAACTGTTTGTTACATCGAGAAGCTTTACTTTCTGAAATGGATTGCGTTTTGAAAAATGTCATTAAAGTGGTAAATTCCATCGAGGAAAACTATTCCAGACTCGTATTTTTCGAAAAATTTATGAAGACATTGTTTATGCGCAAATCCTGCCTTTGCTGGGTGTGACCTCCAATCAACGACGGGGTCCAAGCCGAAAATTAATCATAGTGTTGACAAGAGTTGTCCAGGTACAAGCGGAACCTTTGATGTGCCTGCGAGATGAGAAACCGGAATATAGGAACATATTTTCCAATTCGTTTTGGCTTCTTAGGCTGGGTTTCTTGCCGTTATGGGTAGCAGAAGCAGGTTGCAAGGCCGTGATACTAACACAATGACAACAACGGACACAATTAACAGATTTATGAAGAACTCGATTTCTGGCCGACTTCACTTGGAAAAAGATGTTTGATTTATTCCAGTGCGCTCAAGAACTCATGGAAGACTTAGTTAAGAATGATAATTTGATAAATTCTTAGTATGTGTAGATTCCACAATTTAAAATAACAGCTCATTGACTATTTCCCTAAAGAAATTCAGAACATTTATGATAATCACAGATGGATACTGAATCCGTTTTTACACAATTCCGTTGCATGAGCTGAAATTTCGGTAAACATGAAAGAAAAACTTATTGAAATATCATGTGATGGAATATTGAAACTAGACTTATTTTCCTAGAGCGTAGATCAATTTTGGACCGAAAGAATGCAAGCCCCCAAGCTTGAGGATAACGGTATAACTTGTTTGATGTCATATGCTACATCATATCTGTGCGAATGAAGTTTCTCGTCTATGATTGCCTTCAAAACAAAAGTAAGAAATCGCCTCAAACTTGAAAACAATATTATTGTAACAGGCTCATAAATGGTATTAATGTTTGTACTTTGCAATTTGTTTTTATGTTTAGATTCGTGCATTTAGGGACCCCGGTGGAGCAGTGCGAATACGCGCTACAACTCGGCTGAGGCGACCGTATTACACTTAGTTAAGTTTAGGGTGCATGTTGCGTGAATTGATAGTATGTAACGGACGCCCGTACCCCCCTGAAGTAATACTAAAGCGGTGCGGGGGGGGGGATATGAATGAATGGAAAAAAGATTCGTGCATTTATAGAAAATTTAAATATTTTATGTTTAATTAATTTTTGTTTACTTTGTGTAAGGCAGAAATAAATGTCTTGAGAAGGAATTTTGTTTTATTTTGGAAATCCTCCCGCGACCCGCCTAACCTTATATCGCGACCCTCCAGGGGACCACGACCCACAGCGCTGCCGTAGTTCATACTGTATAGAGAACAGATCCGGATTATTGATAATTCTACCTTACCTTACCTAAACCTTATCAAGCTAAAATATTTTCCTGAAAGCATTTTTGAGGCTTCTTGTCAGGGAACGTTTCTGCTTAATTAAAGTCGCATTTGGAGTCTGTTGGCCCCCGCCCTCCTCGCATTCGTGCCCCGTGAAAGATAAGAAAAGGAAGATGTTTCATATATAGTAGCACTGATAACACGCCGCCTTTACTTTTTATAGGGGCCGCCTCGGAATGAAATAATAAAACAGATTTTTCATCTCGAAAGTGAAGGCGGAACGGATATTTTTATGTCAGCGTTTACAGTTTATATCCGGACGTTATCGGACGCTTTTTGCAAGGCACATAAAGGCGAAGAAACGTCCGATATCTCTCCATTATTTGGTCGGGCAGTGGCCGTAAAAGTGCATTTTCGGCGCGGTTTATGGTCGCGGGGGCGAGGTTATCGGAAAATGCCCTTCCCGTTGCATTTGCGCTGATTTAGCGGCCGGATGTTGGCGTTTGATGTTCCAGACGGCCGCGACACGGATTTCAAAGCCGACGTAATAAAGTTCTAACCGCGATGGCATGTTGTTCGTGTTGACGCAAACGGGGCCCCTCGTCGTTTATGTTTAGGAATTTTCATACAGCCGAGGGGCGCATCCCGCACGCCGGGCACGTTTTACCTCCCTGATCAGCTCGGCACGTGAGCATAATGCTTATACATCGGACCTCACAAATACGAAATTGAAGAATTATCAGTAGCAAGCCCGATGCTTACGCACAGAAAGAGAAAAATCGCAGCACGCAACCTACATTCACTCTACGTTTAATAAATTGAAAATGTGACCGAAGAAAAATCTTCTACTTAAAACCGTCCATGAAAAACCAATCAGTGTCTCAAAAGTAGTTAAAGGTAACGAAGGGTAACAGATATAAGGCGAAACGCGTCAAAAATGCGATTTTATTTTTAGCAAATCTGCTGTAACTCGTCAACAAATATCGAACGCAATATCGTCGTCGAATGCAAAAACGCCAAATGAAAATAATATCGAGTAACAAAATTATCGACTGTATAAATGCAAAATACAAAACATTGAAATGTTATGAAAATAGCAAGTAAAAATAGTATTAAATGGAAAAATCGTTCGACAGGAGATAACAAAACAGGAAATGCAAAAATTTGGAAGTATAATTATTTCGTATATTTAATAGAGAAAATGTAGTAATAGTACGATGGCTTGTCAACATAACAAGGACTTGTCTGGATACAAAATAAAAAATAGGACTGTTCTGTATTGTCCTTAGTCCACCGGAAGTGTAACAAATAATAGTTTATATATTGCTGTGTTATAGTTCTTTTAATTTATAATAATTATTATAATAATATTCTGTGGTTTTAAATGAATTAAATACAGCATATAAAATTGTGCCTGGTTAAACTTACTATGTTGGGCATAAACAAATTAAACTCTTAAACATGATATCCTTTCTCAAATGGATATTGAACATATACAAATAATTAAATTGTTTAACCAACACAAGTCAAATATTCTCACAAACCTTTTTTAGTTGATCTCAGGGAAGCTGCTACAATTGATCGTTCTATATATCTTTTCTAACTGGCAACAAACATGCACAACAGAAGAAAACAGGGAAATTCATATTACCATTTAGAATATCAAAGTCAAATCACAATTATCTGTGCTTTCTCTTCTATAAAACATAAATTAAATATGTCACGCCAAATTAAATACAATAAATAACTACAAGGATTTATTTATTTGTTCTTTTAATTTTTATAGTAACATTAAACCGCGTACCTGTTTTCTT
Organism: Limonius californicus; assembly: GCA_014611495.1. Taxonomy (NCBI): domain Eukaryota; kingdom Metazoa; phylum Arthropoda; class Insecta; order Coleoptera; family Elateridae; genus Limonius; species Limonius californicus. The sequence goes on along the minus strand of JABXWE010000412.1, from coordinate 27,563 downwards.
TAAACAAAAAATTCAAATGTGGCGGGCTACGTAGCAAACCCTATTTCGAGTGGCGCAGGCTCACCATCCATTAAGTAAAAAATGCGTCGTTCGTTAGGTTCGCAGAAATAAATGTTGATAACCGCAGATGGTGATGTCCAAATCCAGAAAATAGCAATCAGATGTTCACAGGCAAGCGCTTTCCCAATTTTAAAACACCAGTAATTGTCTCTTGAATAGGTAAATTCAAAATCCACACATCTAACCTCAAAATTGATTTGCAGTTATGCATTGAGTAAGAATCCAATAATTTTATTTATTACGGCACTTTTAACTTCGACGAACTTCCTTTTATTTTATAGTACCTTTTATTTCGATGAAATTCCTTGTTTTTTCTTACTGGTTGTAATTAAAATTATTTAATTGCATAATTTCTATCAGAATAATGACATTTAGTTATTTGACGTTTAGATTTTATACTTGTCAAATTAAAACAGCACACTCTCGAATGACGCTTCTTGAGACAGGTGAAGATCAAACCCACGCTAACATTTTACTCTTCTCAAATTGTAATGTTCTCGGTAATTTTTTTAATTTCATATACGCAGAAGGAATAAACACTTTAATTCGAAGATAAACGGTGAAAGAATATTTATTTACTTAAAACACAAACTTGAACACAAAATTATAATAATTGCGAGCTGCGGTAGGAGCGTACTTCCTTGTTAACGGATAAGAAGCAACTTACTTGTTTTTTAACAAAAGATTTTCACTGAATTTTTTCCGTTGATATGATACGGAACAACACTTTCACTTTTTTAGGTCAACCCCGAGGGGTTCCACCAATGAAATCACAGCTCTAAATTAACTAAATTAATTACAAATTTCTGTAAACTACAATACCTTCCTTATAATTAAAGCTACACAAAAAAGGAAAACACCGAAATGCTCCTTGCAAAACTACTCAGATATTGATATCTTACACGACATATTTCCAATAAAACATAAGAAAGTTGACAAATTAAATTTTTCAATTAAGTAAATACATTATTATAAACATATTCAAAGTTAATAAAAATTAACACACACCTTCCTTACATAAGAACATTATTTCAAACATCTTTTTCTCCAAAGAAAAGCATTACATTAACAAATTAACATTATTGTAGCTAGCTGTCAAAACCATTATGTTTTTCGTAATATATGTATTACGGCTCAAGAGTGCACAGATAAGATTGAAAAGTATCCTCTATGGTTTCCCAAAAATGAAGAGCAATAAAATAACCTGTTTCGAAACCTGGAAGTCAAGTTACACAGAAACGACAGATCAAATTCCTGGATCGGAAGCCAACATTTACATCGTATTTGGATTATGTGTGACTAAACAATTTTATACAGGGTAGCTTAACTAAGCTTTATTAGAATTAGCAATACAGTGCCACCAAGCAAACAAGTCTCTTGGGTAGGCGTGGTGTGGTGTCGCTGTATTTTAGAGGTACACTCAGCGTCAATAGTACTTTGGCGGTAAATTTAAACGTGTAACATTGTGTATGCAAGTTTATTAAATTTTCTTATGTTCCTACGTTCTTATATAAAAGGTTTGTAGGTTATTATATCTCAATTAGAGCTGGTTGTAACACAGCAAAAATTATCCCAAAATGTTTAATCAAGCTTAAAGTCTTTGCTTAAAGTACTATTATGCTGTAAGGCTCTGAAATAGATTGTTGAATAACATTTCAGAGTGATTTTCTTATGGGTGTACTGTGTTGCTATGCTATGTTGCTATGCTGTTTGTTTTTCGATATTACAAGCTGGTGTTGATTTGTATTTGGTAGTGTAGTAGATTTTGAAGCTTTTACCATCCCTATTTGTAGGGTCCTATTTGCAGACAAACTTGTTTTAGAACATTTCTGATATGTATTCAACATATACAAACAAATATGTGATTTGTGGGAACATAGACTTGTCCTGTGTGAATTTTAAAATACTGTTTTGTTCTAGAGTGTGTTAAGAACGCATTTTAATGTTCTTAATAATCTATTTAATTTAATTTAACAAAAATAGATAATTTTAAGATTGGATGGCCTAAGTTGCAGCGGATTGTGTTCACTTGGGATATCAAAATGTGTAGATTTTTCTATAGAATGTAGAATTTTGGTATTATCAAATATAAAATAGTTATTTGTTACATTTAGATTTAGTTTAATTTTGAAATTGTGTTTTATTTTCCGACTGGCTGTTGAAAATCAGGAAACGCTTCTCAGATTTAAGCTGAAAGAGTTGCTATTTCAAATGTTTCTATTTGCATTGCCCATCGCCTAGTGACCGGCACAAAACTTTTATGAATATTCTCGTTTTAGGTAACCAGTAGGCTTTTGGATTTCAGAATGGAAGGACGCTTTTCTGGCTACTCATTTTAAACGTTTTAATCTGCGTAATTATGCAGCTTTTCGAAATAACGTCAGTTAAGTGTAGTGTGTGAAACGGCATTACTTCTCAAAACATACTTATGGTTGAAATAGTGATTGTTTTCTTGCAATATATATTTTCAAAATTCTATGTGGAGTCTTGCATAATCGGCGTCAGTATCTGGTAATTGTTTTTCAACGTCTATGTTTCATCGCTTAGAATTATGTATCTGACTGGAACGTCTTCTAAAGTTACCTAGAAAAAGAAATTAATCTTACCCTCAGAATAAAAGATGCCCAAGATGTCAATGAAGCAACCCAACATCTAACAACAGTTATAGAAGAAGCGGCATGGCAAGCCACGCCCAACGCAACAACCGTTCGAACTAGAACAAACAAAAGTCCCCTTCATATACGAGACCTCATCGCCGAGGATCGAAAGGCGACCAAAAAATGGATGAGAACAGAAAATAGACAGGACAAGACAACAGCCTAATACATAAATTACAAAAAACGCTAGCAGAAGTCCGCAATGAAACCTTCAGGCAGTAAATCACAAACCTATCATCTGATGATAACTCTATATGGAGGCAACAAAAAAATTCAAACGACCAACTGTAACGATTCCTCCCCTAACAAAACCGACGATATCTGGGCCAGATCGAACACAGAAAAAGCAAACACATTTGCCGAACACCTTGACAACGTCGTTAAGACACCTCAGCCGCAAAATAATAATGATGACGGTGAAATTGAATTCTTCCTTGATGCCTCGTGTCAACTGTCGCTGCCAATCAAACCTTTCTCGCCAGCAGAGGTTCTCCAGCAAATTAAACTAACGAATACCCGAAAAGCCCCCGGATATGACCTAATGGAAGTTGAAGTATTAAGAAATCTTCCAAGGAAAGTAATAATTTTGATCACTACAATATACAACAGCATACTATGTCTTTGCTACTTCCCTACTGTATGAAAATACGTTCAAATTATAATGGTTACAAAACCTGGAAAACCACCCACCCAACCACAATCTTACAGACCAATAAGCCTCCTCCTCCTGCGTTTCAAAATGCTCGAAAGACTCCTAATCAAACAAATCGAAGACACGGTTGACCTAGACCAACTTATCCCATCACACCAGTTCGGATTTCGAGCATCCCACTCAACCATCCATCAAAACCATCGAATCATCATCCACATCATGGAGAGCCTAGAGAAAAAAGTAGCTGTACAGTAAAATATCTGGACATACAACAGGCATTTGACAAAGGTTGGCACAAGGGGCTTCTATATAAACTTAAACTGCACGTTCCATGCCAACTGTACATACTACTAAAATTATATTTAACAGACAAAACCTATCAAGTTAAAATAAACAACACAACATCAGACAACCATCAAATCGACGCTAGAGTGCCTCAGGGCACACATCTCAGGATATCCACATCAGATACACCAACTACAAACAATACTGTAAAGGCCACGTTTGCGGACGATACAGCAATCCTTTCAGTCAATTGGTCACCTAAAATAGCAGCCGAACGACTCCAAGGCCATCTAAACACACTTCAAGACTGGTTTTGCAAATGGAAAAACTTAGTCAACACCGACAAATCCGCGCCAGTTAACTTCACAACTCGGCGTCGAAAGCCCGCAAACTAGGATTAACAAAGCCCCAATCCCGATAAAATACCTAGGGATACACCTCGATCAAAAACTCACATGGAGTGCGCACATAAAAGCCAAAAGAAAACAGTTGAATCTAAAACTTAAACAAATGTCGGGGCTAATTGGAAAACGCTTTCAGCTTTCTCTGCCAAACAAAATTCTGATTTATAAAGCCATACTAAAACCCATATGGACGTACGGGATTCAGCTCTGAGGATGCGCCAAGGCGTTACATACTAAAGTGCTACCGAAATTCCAATCAAAGACTATCCTAATGCTAGCAAAAGCCTCTTGGTATGTTTCTTGATAACGATCTGAAAATCACTTATATACCCAACGAAATCAAGAGACTAACAACCGCGTATACCAACAACCTGCCAGGACACCCCAACAGCCTTATTGAACGGCTATCGAACCAACCAGCTGGTACAAGGAGACTGAAGCGACTCTGGCCTAACTAATTTAAAACAGCAACCCAATCAAAACTGATATAAGCCCGGGAGATTAGCGCTGGCTGAAGCTCCTCTCATGCCACAATACCACCATAACATTTACTTAACACTAAATAAATTATTAACAGTAATTGTAAATATGCAGTTTAAAATGAATAAAGAAAATTATGTATTTCAATGTCAATACAAACAAAGCAGAAAGAAGATTATGATAAATACAAGGACAAAAGAAAGGAAGTTAAAGATGAGATAAAGAAAGCAAAACAGGAAGATGGGTAAAATTTGGAGAAAAAATGAAGGACAACTATAGAGAAAACCAAAAACTGTTGTATAGCACTTTAAAGCAATCGAGACAAAAAAGAACCAATCCCTTGAAAAACATCCGAAATGAACAAGGAGAAATAGTGACGAAGGAATAAGACATAATGGAACGATGGAGGAGGCACTTTGAAGAGGTATTGGAAGACAGTGACGAAGAAAAAGAAGAGAATGATAACGAAACCGAACAAAACGGAATGAAAGCAAATGAAGGTATAGATACCGAGATGATATCAGAGATGGAACTGGAAGAGGCAATAAAAAAGATAAAATTAGGGAAAGCAACCGGAAAAGATAAGATCTCATCGGAAATGATAAAGTATATAGGAGAAGTAGGAAAAGGAAAAATCTTAACTTTAATGAATAACATAGTCAAATCAAAAAAAGCACCAAAAGAATGGCAAACGGGGGTAATACTACCTCTGTACAAAAAGGGCGATAGCAGGGAATGCAACAATTATAGAGGTATTACGTTATTAAGCATAGTAAGCAAAGTATGGGCCAGAATCTGGGAAACACGATACAAAAATAAGTTAGAAGATACGATAGACGATAGTCAGTGTGGATTTAGAAAAGGAAGAGGGGCGCAGGATAACATATTTATACTCAGACAAATGGCAGAGAAAGCAATAAATAAGGGAAGAGAGGTCCATATGTGTTTTATAGACTTATGTAAGGCCTTCGACAGAATTAGAAGAAAAGACATATGGAAGACGTTAGAGAATAGAGGTATAAATACAACAGAAACAGACATGGTCAAGAATTTATACAACAAAACAACAAATATAGTAAGAACCATAAATGAGGAATCAACGGAATTTGTAACAACAAGAGGTTTAAGACAAGGATGTGTGCTGAGCCCGTTATTATTCACACTAACTATGGACGATGTACTCAAGGAATGTAAAAAGGTAACGAGGAAATATAAAATAGGAAGACGAACAATGGAAATGGTACAAATACCAGAGTTACTCTACGCGGATGACTTGGTAATTTTAGCAGAATCAGAAAGAGAGCTTCGGTATAATGTGGACACATACATCAGGGAAATGCAGAAAGTATACATGAGAATTAATGTAGGGAAGACAAAGACAATGATCGTGGGACCAGCAGAAAGGAAACATGAAATAACAATAGTAGGAAAGACAGTAGAACAAGTCACTAACTTTAAATATTTAAGGTCATGCATTAGCAGTAACGGAAAAATGGATGAGGAAATAAACGAACGCACAGCCACAGGCTGGAAAATCTTGAATGCAATCAAAACTAGCTTCCTGGGTAAAGCAGAAATACTAAAAGATACAAAAGTGGAAGTGGTGAAGAAAGTAGTATACCTTGCGTTGGTGTACGGAAGTGAATCTTGGCCAATCACAGACAAACAGAAGAAGAGAATCACAAGCACAGAAATGAGATTTTGGAGGAAAATGGAAGGAAAAACCAAACTGGATAGAATTAGAAATACAACTTATAGGGAACAACTGAAGGTGAAAGCGGTAGATGAAGTGGTAGCAGAAAGACAGTTAGGTTGGTTGGGGCATACGTACAGAATGGGTGAGAATAGAATGGTAAAACAAATACTAGAAGCAAGACCGGAAGAGAAAAACCGAGTAGGAAGACCAAGAAAGACATGGATTGGAGGTGTAAGAATAGCAGCGGAAGAAAGAGGAATACAGTGAGACAAACAGCACAAGATAGGAAGGAGTGGAAGAAGAGGTGCCGGAAAAACGAAAATGGGGAAGGATGACAACCGACCGACACCAAGCCTTACACCGTCAAGGTAGAAAGGCTAAGTATTATGTATGTATGTATGTAAATGTCAATAAAGTTTAATACGTCAAAATTTTGTATGATTACAAGAAAACTTTACTGCGTTTGAAGGATATAACGACAACGAAAATAATTATTATTAACCTGAAGCTAAATTAAAGAAGAGACATCTATGTAATATTGAAATAAATTTTATTAACTACGAATTTAAGAAATGTAATGGCCCAGAACAGAAATGAATGGAGACGCCTAGGGGAGGCCTATATCCAACAGTGGATGTTAGAGGCTGCTTGATGATGGTATTTGGTCTTATCCGTGTATGGTTATGTCAACGAAATTCATCAGTTTACTGCTCAGATCACAACGGTTGTATCAACAAGCAAGGTGTGAACTAATTCCAAGTTTTCCATTTACCTGACAGCGGCGAATTTGTTCAGTTGGAGGGATTTTCTTCGAGAATTACATTAGCAGCATTAGCATGTCAACAAATGCAGTTTGGTTACATAAGGCGGTCAACGGAATTGGAGCATCAATACCAACATGAAAAAAAGAAAGCATATACATCCGAATAAAGGTGGGTCCTGTATAAGTGCAGTGTTCTTAATTAAATCTTGATAAAGATTTCATTTGATCTTGTTAATTTCCTTGTGTGTTCGTATGTAAATGACTTTGCAATTGAAGATTTACATGAGCTGTTAAAGTTGGACGAAACACAAGACGAAAGTCAGAAATGGGAACTGCACATTAACCTTAAGAAAACAAACCGATGAGAATCAGCAGAACTGACATCAGTTACATTATTATATAATAACAATTTAAATATTACAATAATAGGTAAGTTCCTGAAATGCTACACCTGGCCTGCTTTCCTCTATGGTTCTGAGACATGAACCTAGAAATGAACACCATGAATCGAATAGAGGCATTTGAAGTGTGGCTCTATAGGTGAATGATGCGAATAGCCTGGACCAGAAGGATGAGAAACGAGAACCTTCTAAAAAACATAGGTCAGAATAGAAACATATTCATAACAACAAAAAGACGAAATTTAGAATACCTAGGACATATCGTGAGAGGCATGGATATGGATTTTTACGTCTCATCTTAAATGGTAAAATAGAGAGAAAAATAGGGATAGGTCGCAAGAAGGTATCTTGGCTGAAAAACCTACGTCAATAGATGGGACTAACTGCAGAAGAATTTCTTGTTTGTTTCGGTATAAGTGAATAACGGTATATATGTTGATTAATTGTTGAATGCAAGCAAGTAATGGATACCTATGTATTTACTACCTGTAAGGTGGTCTAGATAAGATGTGTGCTGTAGTAGTAGTAATTGTAATTACTGTGTTATTCTGATAGCGGCTTTCGAGCCCGGCAAGGTGCCCAAGGATGGTAGTAGTTGCTTAATACTTGGCGGGTCGGTGATCCGGCGTGGTCAGTCGACCTAGCCTCGAGCTGGTTGACTGCGACGCCAGCCAGGGGTCTTTTCATTACACTTTACAAAGTTACTTATCTTTCATTATTTTTGTTGTGATGCATATATGGTTACTGGCGGAGGTCGTTTAGTAATCACAGTGACAATGGGGGGCTCATTGCCCGGTACCTTTGTAGGTTAGGTACCTCAGACAATATACAACGGCTGTCTGAAAGTCAGCTCACCCCGAACTACTACTACTAGATGCTACGTGGGACTCTACTGGGACACAGCCGACCCCCTGTAAATGAAAATATAAAAACTGCAATATTAATATAGTAATGTATTGTTGGCTGTGTATGTCTGATATGCTGTCAGATCGCGAGCTTCCAAGAATAATTTAGCTTTGAAGAGAACACATAACCGATTTTCAGACCTTTTCAGTGATTGAATAATTATTGTTTGTTTTAAAAATTGCCTCAGCCCGAAATATCAAAATTTTATGTGTTCTTCCTGAATAGCTAATAACCCTTAAATTATGAGGGTGATCTTTTATTTTCGAGATCCCTTTGATGTGCATTTCTTATCATTCATTCTGTGTATGTCTGTCCTTAGAGTTAAAACTCTTGGTATACTTACGCCACGAACGTACTGAGTGCGCGAAGAATTGCTTTGAAAAATAATTATATATCCCAGACTACTACATACTGAAACACGACAAAATAGAAAATCAAGATCTTTTCAAGTTTCGTTAAAGTGTTTCCGGTTTAAAGAACGCAATTACTAAACTTATAACCCCTAGGGCTGTGGCTCAGTTTTAAGGCGGAACTAAAAAGTCCAAAGTTTGCGCTCTAAAATGTTTCCTAATTAAGGCGAGCTTAGATCAGCGAAAACGGTTTTCATAAGAACGTGGACGGTGAAAATCGATGTAAACTCTTCTGAACTCTTCAAGTCATTTCAAAGCTTTTACTTTCAAGCGTCGATTAGATATGGAGAGGTTTGTTGTTTACAAGCGCAAAAGCAAACACGAAGAATGGTTCGTGATTGTAAATTGTAATGTTGGTATCAGTTAATTGTAATTCATCGGGCGAACTGGAGATGTTCTTCGTGCGACAACGCATTCTGGGCATACCGTCGCCTTTAGTCAACATTTGTGAATTTCCTGTTTTAATTGTTGCACGTATTTGGTTTGTATAATTCTCACGTAAAGGAAAATCCAGAAATAAACACGCCGATATTGAACTAAAGGCTAACTCTATGAAGTAATAGTAAGAAACATGTTTACAGGAAGTGAAACTGTAGTACAGAATCTTGATGTAACGGAAATTTGAGGTCGATCAATGACATTGGGAGGTCGACGCATCTTAAGAAAAAAATTTTAAAGTAGGAAATTTGGGACGATTTGGTGCAAGTCCGAGAGGACCAAAAGAAATTGAAGGGGGTTTGGAGAGGATCCGAAAGAGGTGAATAATAGAAAGAAAATTGATGAGGCTTTGGTGAGGTTTTGAAGAGAAAAAACCAAAATGAAATTTTATGAAAATTTGCAGATAGAGAGTGAGGAATATTGAAGCAAATTTGGTAGAAATTTCAAGATGATCTAGATAAACGGACAACTGAAGCTAATTTGAAGAATTATTTTGGATTAAATTTAAGAAACACAAAATTAGGGAACATAAACAAAAATGGAGGTGCAGTTGTGGGGGACAGAAAAGTTGAACCGATAGTTGCGAGCATTTATTGATTGAATAAAAAAATTAAAGGGAGAAAAATTGAAGATACAGTTTTAGAAGAATTAAAACCGTTAATAATTTTAAAATGAAGTTAAGGAGACATAAAATTGAAGAACATTTTGCGAAAATATGAAGGTAAAAGGGTTTTAACAGGAATTTGAAGATAAAATGTTATGGAAACTTATAGGTAAACGGTGAGGGTAAAAGGGATTTGACCATAGCTTAAAGATGCAGTTTTATGGAGAAGCATACCTAAACGTAATTGTAAGGTTATAACTTCAGGGAGAAGTGGAATTGAAGGAAATTTTGTGGAAACTTGAAGGTAAACGGTGATGTTGAAAGGGTTTTGACAGGAACTTGAAGATGAAGTGTTATGAAAACTTATAGGTAAACGGTGAGGATAAAAGGGATTTTACCAGAACTTGAAAATGACGTTTTATGGAGAATCATAGCTGAGGGTTATTATAAGGTTATAACTTCAAGGAGAAGTGTAATTGAAGAAAATTTTGTGGAAACTTGAAGGTAAACGGTGACGGTAAAAGGGTTTTGACCAGAGCTTGAAAATGCAGTTTTATGTAGAAGCATACCTAAAGGTAATTATAAGGTTATAACTTCAGGGAGAAGTGGAATTGAAGGAAATTTTGTGGAAACTTGAAGGTAAACGGTGATGTTGAAATGGTTTTGACAGGAACTTGAAGATGAAGTGTTATGAAAACTTATAGGTAAACGGTGAGGATAAAAGGGATTTTACCAGAACTTGAAAATGACGTTTTATGGAGAATCATAGCTGAGGGTTATTATAAGGTTATAACTTCAAGGAGAAGTGTAATTGAAGAAAATTTTGTGGAAACTTGAAGGTAAACAGTGACGGTAAAAGGGTTTTGACCAGAGCTTGAAAATGCAGTTTTATGTAGAAGCATACCTAAAGGTAATTATAAGGTTATAACTTCAAGGAGAAGTGGAATGGAAGAAAATTTTGTGGAAACTTGAAGGTAAACGGTTATGGTAAAAAGGTTTTGACAGCAACTTCATGATGAAGTGTTATGGAAACGTATAGGTAAACGGTGACGGTAAAAGGGATTTGACCAGAGCTTGAAGATGAAGTTTTATGGCGAAGCATAACTGAGGATAATTATAAGGTTATAACTTCAAGAGGAAATACAATTGAAGAAAATTTTGGGAAAACTTGAAGGTAAACGGTGATGGTAAAAAGGTTTTGACAGGAACTTGATGATGAAGTGTTATGGAGACTTATAGGTAAACGGTGAAAGTAAAAGGGATTTGACCAGAGCTTGAAGATGCAGTTTTATGGGGAAGCATACCTGAAGGTAATTATAAGGTTATAACTTCAAGGAGAATTGGAATTGAACGAAATTTTGTGGAAACTTGAAGGTAAACGGTGATGGTAAAAAGGTTTTGACAGGAACTTGATGATGAAGTGTTATGGAAACTTATAGGTAAACGGTGAAGGTAAAAGGGATTTGACCAGAGCTTGAACATGCAGTTTTATGGAGAAGCATACCTGAAGGTAATTATAAGGTTATAACTTCAAGGAGAATTGGAATTGAACGAAATTTTGTGGAAACTTGAAGGTAAACGTGATGGTAAAAAGGTTTTGACAGGAACTTGATGATGAAGTGTTATGGAAACTTATAGGTAAACGGTGAAGGTAAAAGGGATTTGACCAGAGCTTGAAGATCACGTTTTATGGAGAAGCATAACTGAGGGTTATTATAAGGTTATAACTTCAAACAGAAGTGCAATTAAAGAAAATGTTGTGGAAAATTGCAGGTAAACGGTGAGGGTAAAAGGGTTTTGAGAGGAACTTGAATATGAACTGCTTTAGAGACTTATAGGTAAACGGTGAGTGTAAACGGGATTTGACCAGAACTTGAAGATAACGTTTTATGGATAAGCGTAACCGAGGGTTATTATAAGGTTATAAATTCAAGGAGAAGTGCACTTGAAGAAAATTATGTGGAAACTTGAAGGTAAACGGTGATGGTAAAAGGGTTTTGACAGGAACTTGAAGATGAAGTGTTATGGAAACTTATAGGTAAACGGTGAGGGTTAAAGGGGTTTGACCAGAACTTGAAGATGACGTTTTATGGAGAAGCATAACTGAGGGTTCTTATAAGGTTATAACTTCAAGGAGAAGTGCAATTGAAGAAAATTTTGTGGAAACTTGAAGGTAAACTGTGAGGGTAAAAGGGCTCTGACCAGAGCTTGAAGATGCAGCTTTATGTAGAAGCATACCTAACGGTAATTATAAGGTTATAACTTCAAGGAGAAGTGCAATTGAAGATATTTTGTGGAAACTTGAAGGTAAACGGTGATGGTAAAAGGGTTTTGACAGGAACTTGAAGATGAAGTGTTATGGAAACTTATAGGTAAACGGTGAGGGTAAAAGGGATTTCACCAGAACTTGAAGATGACGTTTTATGGAGAAGCTTAACTGAGGATTATTAGAAGGTTATAACTTCAAGGAGAAGTACAATTGAAATTTTTTTTGTGAAAACTTGAAGGTAAACGGTGATGGTGAAAAGGTTTTGACAGAAACTTGAAGATGAAGTTTTATGGAAACTTATAGGTAAACGGTAAGGGTAAAAGGGATCTGACCCGATCTTGAAAATGAAGTTTTACGGCGAAGCATAACTAAGGGTAATTATAAGGTTATAACTTCAAGAGGAAATACAATTGAAGAAATTTTTGGGGAAACTTGAAGGTAAACGGTGAGGACAAAAAGGTTTTGACAGGAACTTGAAGATGCAGGTTTATGTAGAAGCATAACTGAGGGTAATTGAAAGGTTATAACTTCAAGGGAAAGTACAATTGAAGAAAAGAAGGTAAACGGTGGAGGTAAAAGAGATATATCTTCAGAACTTTAAGGTAAAGTACAAAATTCAGCATGATTTGAAGATGGACATGATGGGAAATAAATAGCGAAGAAATGTGTATGAAATTTTTAAGGCAGATGGTAAAACGAAGACTGGCATTTGGACAGAACTTGGAAATGGAGTTGGAAAGCGAAGAAAAAGTTGAGGTACTTTGAGGTGCAGTTCAAAAGGAAGAAAAATGGGGCGATAATTTGCAAGAATTTTTACTTAAAGATTCGGGAAAAAAGTTATTGAAACTAATTTAAGGGAATTGGAGAATGGTATGGTCAAGGAGATATACATTTGAAGCAATTATGGAAAAATGAGATACAGATGTTGAGAAGGAGGAAACTGGCAGAGTATTTGTGAAAATTTGTAGCTGTGGTTTTGCCATAAATAAATGTGGGGGTTCAAGGGGAAGGAAAAGTATGGCCAATTTGACAGTTATTTGAAGGTGACATTTGAGAAGAAGAATAATTGGGGAAGATTGATCAAACATTTCAAGATAGGACTTGTGACAAATATTGATTTTTAAAGAAGATTGTATTAGGTTGAATTGGAGGTTGGAGTATAGTGAGATGGAAAATTGAGGGAGATGTGATTAAAACGGTAAAGACTGAGCACGTTGGGAGAGATATGGCGAGAATTTGTAGGTAGAATTCTGACGCTAATAAAATTGAGAATGATTATAAGTTCCAGGGCAAGAATAGTTCACGAAAATTTGGCAGAAGCTGACGCTGACGATTTGGCCATAATTAATAAGTTAAGACTCGAATAAAAGAAAATAGGAAGTGATTTTATAAGAGTGAAAATTGTAAAAGGGCAACCACAAATTTAAGAGCGTAGAAAATATTATCAACTAGAAGGTGAGGCAAAACAAACAGACGATTTTTGAAGAGGCGTTCTAAAGGCAATTATGGGGAAGTTGCAGAAAGGCGTTTAAATGTCATGGAAAATTGAGGGGGATCTTGAAATGTCATGGTAGAACATGATAACCTATTCCTTAGAAGTGTACGTTTGTAGAAAGAGAAAACTGGAAATATTTTTAAACTCCATATACGAATTTAGTGGTAATTTAAAGATAAGGTTTGAAGAGGATAACTAAGGGAAATTCAGGTAACGATATTAAGTTTTAGAATTAAAAGTGTGATTTTTTGGAGGAGGCGAATCGTGGGTTTGATGCAGATGGGTAGTTGAAAATAATTTGAAGGTGAAGTATAGGGAATATAAAATTGTAAATAAGCAGTAGAAGGAGAAAAACGTTTAGATGGATACAGTGGGTAGAAAACCTGGGCGAACAAGAAAATTAAGAACTTTTATATTCATCTAAGGAATTATTGTCCCTGGAGAAAAATATATGTGAAATATTTAATGGATCCACAAGGTTTAAGGTGCGCAATTTCTAAATTTTTTTTTTAAATTAAAAATCTTTTTTGTAAATGCAAATAGCAATCGCAACTTCTATACGGCTACTATCACTGTCATTAAAGATATTAAACGGTCGCTTAAGTTAATAATCAGACTGGTAAACGTGGCATATATTGCTTGACCCGACATGGTTGACCTCAATACAGAAAGTGCAAAACGACTACAATATTACTTTCTGCTTCCACACACTTTCATTTTTTCTTCCTGGACGTTCTTTTTTGAACATCCTATACGAACAACCTGCACTCGAATAAGACCATCTTAAACAACAAATGAGAAACTTCGACTCCGGTTCCCAGCTGCACGACGTTTTTGCCTTTTAATCATTCCGTTCCGGACGACAAATTGGTACAGAGTGGGAAATTGTGTACCGCTAAAAATGCAGGCAGCTACGGGTACGTAGGGGCTACTAAAAGCCTTTCATAGTCGCGTTTTTGCGATTGTCTCGCTAATGCTTGAAACTTGAAATTTTAAGCGAGCCAGGAACTCCCGGAACAAATTGGCCATCGGTGTCCGTTCGAGATAGTATCAGGTGCGCCATTACTGCATACCGGAGGGCAAATTATAGGAATTTCTAGCGCAAAATTAGTGGAATTGCGGACGACAGGTTGGCATCTGACGCTGCAATATGGAGCGCAGCTCTATAAATTATTCGGTCACGAAACGTCTGGGTAAATGGACATCGAACATTATGCAATTATGAGTTAGAGGTGTAACGTTACATGACTGCATTTGACCGGTATTTAACTGGTCTGCAAACGCATTTCGACCATTTACTAGCCAGAATGCAATATTTCGAGGTTCGTTTAAACTTGATAAATTTGGTTTACGTTTAGTGCGTTGCAATTTTAGGTGTCGAACTATCATTTGATTATATTTTAATAACAATAATAGACAATTTCAACAGGTATTTATTATTAATTTTGCTTTCTACGTATTTCGACATGCACTATGTCATTTTCAAAAGCATTTAATGGAGTAAACATTTGTAGCAAGGGCAACAGCAGACTGGATGTTGATTTCGGACTTGGCTCAGGTCTTCTATTCCAAAACTTCCAATAGTGGGGAATTTATGAACTCAATTTGCTTATTCATTAAAGGTGTGTTTGTTAAAGTGTGTTTGTAAATTTGAAAGGCCACGAGTGTATTAAATTTACGTTTATCATCACAGAAGTGTAAAAATGTTATTACATTATTTGATGTCAATGCGTGATTGTGTTCCAATAAGTGTTTAGCGTAGTTAGAATTTTCTGGGTGTTTATATTTGTATGAGCGTATGCGTTCTTTGTATCTGACATCAAAATTTCTAATTGTTTGACCTGTGTATACATAATTACAATGTGAACAGTTTAATTTGTAAACACCTGATTTTAATAAATCGTTTGTTCTATCTTTTCCCTTGAATAAGGTTTTAAAAATGTTTTTTGTTGTTTTATAAATTACTTTAAATGTTGATTATAATTTTAGGAATTTTCTCCGATATATCACCAAAACAAGAACAAGAATGTTACTAAAAATAGGTAGTAGTTATTATAAGGAAACAGTTACGAATAAAAGAGAGACGTGGTTACTACAAAAGAAAATGGTTACTCTAAGGAAAAACTATACCGAAAGGAGAGCGGCGTAATTATTATAAAGCAGAAAAGTTACTTAAAGAAAAAGGACTGCAGTATAAAGGGACAATAAAAATAGGACGTAGCTACTGGAAGTTACCACAAAACTAAGAGTGGCTAGGGAATACGCACACAATTACTAAAAAGACGGAAGGAATGGTTGCTAAACAAATAGGACGTCAGTACCACAAATTAGAAGAAAACTATAAGAAGAAGGAGCAAGCTGCAACAAGGTAAAATAGGTAGCAGATGGGCAAAGTTAGTAATGAACAAAATATAACTAAATAAGTGGCACGTCGTTACTGGTAAGCAAACAACACTAAAACAAGAGGATGCGGCTATTAGACGTTAAGAGAAAGAAAAAAAGTGTACGAAGGAAGAAACACTTGCTGTAAAACAGAAAGGTTGTTGTTAGATTAAGATACTAGAAATGTTACTAAAAGTAGGCAGCAGTTATTATAAGGAAGTACTTACGAATAAAACAGAGACGTGGTTACTACAGAAGAAAATGGTTACTAGAAAATAGGAATGCAATTACTCTAAGGAAAAACTTTACCGAAGGAAGAGCGACGTAATTATTATAAAGCAGAAAGGTTATTTAAAGAAAAAGGGCTGCAGTATAAAGGGACTATGGAAATAGGACGTAGCTACTAGTAGTTACTACAAAACTAAGGGTGGTTAGGGAATACCCACACAGTTACTAAAAAGACGGAAGGAATGGTTACTAAAAAAGTGGGACGTCATTACCATAAATTAAAAGAAAACTATAAAAAGAGGGATCAAGCTGCAACAAGGTAAAATAGGTAGCAGATGGGCAAAGTTACTAATGAACAAAATATAACTAAATAAGTGGCACGTGGTTACTGGTAAGCAAACAACACTAAAACAAGAGGATGCGGCTATTAGACGTTAAGAGAAAGAAAAAAAGTGTACGAAGGAAGAAACACTTGCTGTAAAACAGAAAGGTTGTTGTTAGATTAAGATACTAGAAATGTTACTAAAAGTAGGCAGCAGTTATTATAAGGAAGTACTTACGAATAAAACAGAGACGTGGTTACTACAGAAGAAAATGGTTACTAGAAAATAGGAATGCAATTACTCTAAGGAAAAACTTTACCGAAGGAAGAGCGATGTAATTATTATAAAGCAGAAAGGTTATTTAAAGAAAAAGGGCTGCAGTATAAAGGGACTATGGAAATAGGACGTAGCTACTAGAAGTTACTACAAAACTAAGGGTGGTTAGGGAATACCCACACAGTTACTAAAAAGACGGAAGGAATGGTTACTAAAAAAGTGGGACGTCATTACCATAAATTAAAAGAAAACTATAAAAAGAGGGATCAAGCTGCAACAAGGTCAAATAGGTAGCAGATGGGCAAAGTTACTAATGAACAAAATATAACTAAATAAGTGGCACGTCGTTACTGGTAAGCAAACAACACTAAAACAAGTGGATGCGGCTATTAGACGTTAAGAGAAAGAAAAAAAGTGTACGAAGGAAGAAACACTTGCTGTAAAACAGAAAGGTTGTTGTTAGATTAAGATACTAGAAATGTTACTAAAAGTAGGCAGCAGTTATTATAAGGAAGTACTTACGAATAAAACAGAGACGTGGTTACTACAGAAGAAAATGGTTACTAGAAAATAGGAATGCAATTACTCTAAGGAAAAACTTTACCGAAGGAAGAGCGACGTAATTATTATAAAGCAGAAAAATTACTTAAAGAAAAAGGGCTGCAGTATAAAGGGACTATGGAAATAGGACGTAGCTACTAGAAGTTACTACAAAACTAAGGGTGGTTAGGGAATACCCACACAGTTACTAAAAAGACGGAAGGAATGGTTACTAAAAAAGTGGGACGTCATTACCATAAATTAAAAGAAAACTATAAGAAGAGGGATCAAGCTGCAACAAGGTAAAATAGGTAGCAGATGGGCAAAGTTACTAATGAACAAAATATAACTAAATAAGTGGCAGTTTTTGTATCGTGTTTTGTAATTGTCAAGTTGCTCACCGTTGAAGAAAAGCAGGGTATGTACGATGTCGACATTCACAGCAATAGAAAAGCTATTTTAGCGTCCGAAAATTATGCAAATTTATATTCCGAGAGACAGCTACTCCACCGAACACCGAACAATGTTTGCAAGGATTTCAAGAAATTTGGCTGTATGTGGCAGGTTTAGAAAACCGTAGAAACCGTATAGAAAAGGAATTATTGCTAATGAAATGAATGTGCTGGCTCAATTAGCGATTGTTCCAGAAAACTCCAGACGAAAAATTTCTCAAGATTGTGGTATTGATTTTTCATATTGTTACGCTTAATCGGGATGTAGTATTTGTTACACTTAAGACGTAACTCGACAAGAAACTCTATGCTCTATGGCCATTGCTATGTTAGGTTCACTTGGACTGTGAATAACTTTACTGGGAAAGCCCTTCAAGCCCTTATCAAGCATATTTAATTATTTTACATTGCTTCATTTAATAATCAAAATATACTTCGCTATTGCTGAGTATGTGACATCAATATTTACAACATAAATGCGTATGCAAATTATAGAGGCCAGCATTACAAAAGCTATGAAGTAATAATATTAATTATATTAGAATTTAGAATTGGGTTCGTTATACTTTTAATATTGGTTTCGTGAAAAACTGCAGCAAGATCCACATTTTTCCAGAACAATTCTATGGACTGAGAAGTCTTTATTTACAAATTCAGGAATGATTAACAGAAAAAATCTTCATCGCTATGCAACAGAGAATCCCCGTTTAATAACAGAGCTAGGTCGCAAGTTCCATAATCTTTGAACGTATTGGTTGGTCTTTTAGAAAATGCGATTCGTGGTCAACATTTTATCGGTGGGCATTTAGATGGGCCTGGATATTTGAAGTTTTTGAAAACAAAGTTAGCAGATATGGTAGACGAGTTGCAATTAGTAACCTTAGTAACCCTTCAAAATCATAAGTGGTACCAGCAAGATAGAGCTGATCCTCACAACGCCCGCATTGTTCGAGATTATTTAGGGGCCCTGTTCGTTGGCCTCCACGATCGCCTTGCTTAGCGCCCATGGATTACTTTCTGTGAGGCAATGTAAAAGACTGTGTATGCATCCCCGAAGGAAAATATCGGACAGGCAAGGCAAATTATCCAAAAAGTAGTGGACGAAATCAATTTGAGGATTAACCTCTGCATCGTAAATAACGGCTCCCACTTTGAACAATTTAAATAATCATAGTTTTCTTTGTCATATCGTTCGATCAATAAAAAAATTTCAGTATTTAAAGAGTTTAAATGGCAATTATTTACACAAATTTTCAAATCTCAACAATTTTTGTTTTAAGAAAAAAAGTTATGTTATGTAAAAATAGGGAAAACGAAAAATAAAAGGGAGTGCATTTGTCCTTACTACAAGAGAAAATACGAAGAGTGTTCAAAATTAAAAATCCCATCAGATGGCAATACCAAAAATTAAATGAATTTACAGTTAACGTAGCTCTTGTTAACATATCCATGGCAATTAATTCGCTACAATATTATTTTCACAGTTACAGTTACGATGTCGGAAAGTTCCGTTCAATATAACGTTGAACAGCGCATCCTAATCAAATTTCTACAAATGAAGACGTAAATTCGACTGCAATAAGAAAGAGGACACAATAAGGCGGTCAATGTTGTTCTAAACGTGGGGTGTTTCAGTACTCCAAATCTATTAGAGACGGGACAACTGGTGTAGAAAATGAGCCTTATGTACCATGAGCTGCAATTTCAGTTAATCGAGACAATGAAGCCAATTCGGTAAGACATAAGGGTAACAGGTCTTCAAAATTCTCCAAATGTACAAAATAATGTGGGAAGCGTTGAAGACTTCATAAAAAAACAAGCTAAAGTAGCGTAGGGTGAGTGTCAGCCAAATTCCGCCCTTATTGGCCGAAGAACACAAATTGAATCGTTCACAAATCGCTTCTTCTTCGCTGCAAAAAGATTAATTTGTGGACTCAGTTGTGACAACTGATTAAACCTGCGTACATTATTTTATTCCCGAGTCAAAACGGACAAGTATGCGTTGGTGTCACATTACATCTCCAAAGCCACAAAAAATCAATAACTGTGTTGTCAGCTACTAAAGTGATGGCAACATTTTTTTGGGATTCTCAAGAGATATTCTTTGTTAGACTTGGCACTGAATTCCAAATCGAAACTGAAGTTATTTTCTCTTACTATTTCGCCTCTAAGAACTTGGTTAATTTGTTTTAAATTCAGAAACCCCTCATTTTCTTGTATGACACTATTAAATTTTTGATATATGAGATCACGTATGTCACCCTTAACTTTCTTACACAATCTATCAATTTCGTTTATTATTTCAACTGACTCTGAAAGAGACATCCCATGAGTTTATAATTTGCGAATGGAGTTTGAAACGAAGCCATGTTTGAAGAATTACGTTTTTCATACCTTCAAAATTATCGGCGTAAAAGATGGGCAATGTAACGGCCACATTTAATTTCGGTAACGGTATATTAGACGAAATTAATGCCTTATTAAATTCTTCTTGCTCAGATTTTTTGGAACTTGTCCCTGAACATTGAGTCATGGTTTGCTGAGAACAATTGCTTCGCTTACATTTTTCACATTTTGGAATATGTGAAGGAGTTTTAGTGTGCTAATCTACCAAGGATTTTCTCTCAGAAGACACCTACAACGACAAATAATTAAATATTAATGTAAGAACTTTTGATACTCGTTAAAAGCAAAACAAACATTACCTTTTCTGTCATGACTTTGTTTTAGTTATGTACATAATAATATGAAAAGTAATTTTAATTTATATGAGAAAAATTATTTAACTTCCCAATTTGCTGCAAGCTCGACTAGATATTTTGTCGCCATCCATTACTAGTTCTGGATATGGTTTAATCCATGAAGCAGTCCTGTTCGATTTACTCATTGTAGGTATATAATATGTATAATATTTTCAAGAGATCAACACTATCGGAGTATCGGACACGTTGTAACGACGAGAGAAGATTCTATTATAGGGTTACTCAATGAGAGAAAATACTTTGCAAACTACAAACAAAATGTAGGTATGTATCCCACTCAATATCCACCCTCCATTGCTAAACAAGAATCAAGTAATAAAATGGATTAGATCGGTACTTCAAACTTCAAACTGTCGGGAATTCCAGGCACAGGTCATAAGCTGTCCAGCTGTGAATTGTCGGTGATCTGTGTGCACTACTCGGAAATTCATAATCTTGTTTTGACCACTTGACGAAAATTTACAAAGGAGTAATGCAAAAGGGGTGTGTGTGGTTGTTGGTCCCCCATCGGGCGCCTCCCCGGGTGGTGGATAGGAGAATGCCACCCAGATATGGCAGGTACCGAGGCAATGGAATACTCGGGGCGAAACAAAACCAGCTTGAGGAAGGCAGCAGCTTCATCAATATCAACCTGTAGCAGAGAAGAAGGGCTTCGGGAAGGTACAGTATTGAATACCGGAAAGCAGAGCTGAATCAGCAGAAAGGTTTCCGCACTGCGGTGAGGAAAACAATAGGAAACCACCTCACTATTTTATCTCCAGGACAATCATGATAATGGCTGATATGATATCCAACATGATCGCCAACGATCGATAACGGTCAAGGCACTCGAAAAAGAAGAAGAATACAAAAGGTCAAAATATGCAAGTTTATGCAAGTTTATGTAACTTTTGCAAAAATATGCATCGAATGCTCAAATATGCAATATATGCAATCACTAATTATCGTTAATTAACTCTTATCAGTGTAATTCGTCCACATAATTGACTAGAGTCAAAGATATGCAAAAATTAAAATATATGCGCTTCGCATATAATCCGCTCTTTAGTGATTTTGATTCCTTCGATTTTTATTTGTCTGTTCCACTAAAAGAATGTTTAGCTCGGAAACGATTTCAGGCAAATCGAAGGTGGTCAAGAATGGATACGCATGTAACTCAAAGATTTCTTCCAGGAACATATTAGTAAGCTTCCAGATCGATAGCTCAAGTACATCGATGGGCAAAAGAACGTAACGTAACGTAATTCGTATGGCCGTGGTAGAATCTGGTGTCAGAGTTTTCAGGTCGTGCTAGCGCTTCTGACACTAAACGGGTCACCCCCTCTAGTAGTGACCCTCACCAAAAACTGTTAACTGTTCATTCACTTTCGGTCACTACTTTGATGAGGGACCTATACTGAATTTATTATACAATTTTGATAGAGCAAGGTAACACCAACCCCAAGGAATTCGATTGGTCAATTGTGCACAAAACGCTTATATCGTTTTTTCTAAGCTGCTGCTGACGAAGTCTTAACAGTTCAATATTACTAAAAAATGGGTTTGTAAACTATCTTTGAAACATTCTCAGATTTGATCCAACAATAACTTATGGTTTACACATGATAGTCTTCAGCTCCTTAGGCTAAACAGTTGGAAATGGTTTTTGCTTAGTAAATTTTACAAGGAATATATTTTTGGCGCCTCCACCATTTCTTCTTACAATATCTATTTTCTGATATTTTTGTCATTACAATATCCTGTGGCTGGAGGTTAACACAAACAACGTGTTTTAGCGTTGTTATATTTTTAGAAATGTATATACAGGATGATCCAGCTAAATTGCCCCCCTTAAAAGTAGTTGACGCAACCCAACATACATATGGAATGTCAACCAAAATGTTGATTATCGATAAATTTAAGCCAATTTCTACTGGTGGGATTGTAACGGTTTTCTGTTTTCCCGAAGAGTTTTGAATGTGTGTTCCTTGAATTTATTCCGGTAGCTTTAATTCTTTAATTTTCGTTTTCGGGACCTCGACGGGCTGGCTGTGAACCGAAAAGTTTCGATTTAACGCATTGCAAATGGGCCGTATTTGGTAGCCCAGGTTATTCTTGTGAATTTATCCTTTATCGTCTTCCCGAAGTTAAAGAAGTCGACAATTGGGCTGTCGGATCGTGTGTACATGAAAATTAACAATACAATTGGGAATGCCGTGCGGTTTCCTTTTTCGTCGATATGGTTAAAATGAATTCCGCTACTTATTAAACGTTCCCGTAAAGATTTCTTATTCCAGCACGTATTATATGCCACCGATTATTGCTTTTGTCGTTCAGAACATTTTTGTCAGTATTTTCACCGTGCAGTGTTCCGACAAAACGTTCAACGCCTGGTTTGTCGGCGATTTCACAGTTGTTCCGATTATATATCGGGTGCCATGCTTCGATAAAGTGTCATGCGAATTATTAATATTATTAACTAATGGTGAAGATTGCAAACAGTAACCTCTTTTATTTGTTTACTAAGTGCTTTGATTTTTCTTTGTAAAACACTTATATTGGTATTGTAATGTCATCTGATACTGACCTCTTCTCTTGTCTTTTACTCTAAGCGTAAATATAGTAGCCAATGGTAGCTGAAAAAACAGGTTTAGATGTTTAGAGACCTTTGAGTTGTATATTTAATTTATAACAGAACCGATTCTGGTCCACATTTGAATGTTGATGGCTTGCAAATGTACCAACTTTCCTCTTCTTATTTTATTTGATGTATTTATAACACATGACTTGTTTTGTGTACTTCCCTTTTTTGTGTGTTCTTTGTAGCAGTATTGAGGCAAGGAGGGAGCACAACAAGTAGGTTCAACTCCAGTGGTCGATCTTTGGCCTTTTCACGAGGATTTACATAAAGCTGCACTGGAAAGAGTCGCGCCGCACCCACTTGTTCCACGTACCTCGTATATTGTATTATTAAAGACTTTCTTGCTATTAAAGTGCGAACCCTTTCTACTCTTTCTGCTAGCTGAAGAGCCCGCTCCGACGGTATTGTATTTGTTTTTAGAAATGGAAAAGGAACCGATACCTGCATTGCTTAACTTTGGCAACCGTTTGACCGGCACCAGCAGAGTTTGGCTATGCGACCGACAAAGGGACTACATGAAAAAATAATATAGTTTTCATCATTATAATATTGTAATGCCCTTTTTTTATAAATAAATTCCTGTTTTGTGCCAGCGTGGTCCAGTGGTTAGAGCACTGGGTCCCGGTGCGGAAACCCGGAAGTTCAAACCCCCCGTCTCGATGCCTGGTGGGCGGCCTACCTAGTCACTTTAACTAATTAGGTACCTGCGTTCGAATGAACAAAGGATATTAATGCGGTTGTGAGAGCAAGGATACGGGTCCTGACCTTTCGCCTTGCAAGCGAAACCCCTTCATGGGGTGTAGAGTCTCACCATTATTAAATTCCTGTTTAAATTTGAACCTCTTCGTAGTTACCAAAGCGTGAAGCAGCTACTGTTAGTTCGTTAAAGGAAAGCCGCTCGCTGTTTTAAATAGAGAACGTATTATCTTTGGGGAAAAACAATACATGTTGGCAAGAGTAGAAGTACGTATAGAAAGAAAATAACTACTAAATAGGGAAAACATACAAAACATTAAATGGAATGTATTTATAGTTTTTACAAGAAACAAATAACAGAATTAGTAAATAAAATAACTGTTAACAGAATATTTAAAAAAATAGTTATCAATGGGAGCAGTACTACAAAAATGGAAAGCAGTTACTTAAATGAAATCTACTCGTAGTTACTAAAACTAGTAATAGGTCCTAAGGAGACAAACTCTTGATGAAAAATAGTGGCAGTTATTAAAGGGAAAAATGTGTTTTCATTCATGGAAAGACCTATACAGATAACGAGTATTTATCCAATACAGCGAGAAATCGTTTGTTTTGTGAAATGTAACGGTTTTGATCCTAATAAACCTCCAATATACAAGGCAGAATCATGAAGATGGCCACAGAGGACAGGAAACCCAGGAAACGTCAACGAAAACATCGCAATCACGGCATCGAGCGCGGAATATGAGCCATAATGAGATTCAAAAGATTTGTATCATCGAGAAACACGATTGACCTCACGCCCCTAACGGCAAATGCACAAGAGCAAGTACATGGGCGACCCCAGTGTGGAGCCATTTCATTGCAGTGCAATGCACTCGCGTGTAAGATTCCCGTGTCAGCTCTCATAAATTGAACCGGCCGATTAAAATGACAGTAATTCTTTAAGAGCGTAATTTAATATCGTCCCAGAAAGCTTTTAACGGCCGTAATTCCGTGGTTTTCGGTTATTACCGCGGATTTGGGAATAAATATTTTGGTGTTTGCTGCTGGTACAGGTAGCGCTTAACGCCTGCTTAACGTCAAACCTCGCTGTATCGGGAAATTTAAAAAAGGAGGACGAAATCGAGGCCTCTTCGCAAAGCAAATGCATTTGCGGTTTGTAGTCGCTCCTGCGACATAAATCAGACTCTGTCGATGTACTCGCGGGTTGTATTATTTGCTTTTAGCTTCGGAAGAGCAAAAAAGCGAATAAAGGATGTAGTTCGTTATTTGTCGATCCGTTTCCGGAATTGTTTGCTTAACGTCTCTGTTCGCGCGCGATTTTTTTCAGTCTGGACACACACATACACTTCTAAAGATGTAGCAGAGTGTAAATAAGGAGGAGGAAGACCGATGATGATGATATATACACAGAATTTGAATGCGAGATACCTACTCGTTTTTCCACTTTTTGTTCCGGGGAGTGCCCATTTGTTATTTAAATGAACCGGAGATTAATATGCTTGTTACTTGAACTGTGAACCAAATTTATATTGTGAAAAAAAGCTAGTTAATAGCGCTTATTTGCATCTAACTTACCCACTTTGTTTAGTTCGCGCTTTTGTGAATCTAGTAAACTTGATTTTTGGCATTTCTTTTGTCCGCCACTTAATATATTGCCCAATGTGGGCGGCTTCCTGGATTTTATAGACTCAAACAACAACATTATGTGCGACACTATAAAGGTACCCATAAATTAAAGCTTCTCCTTCTAGGAATCGTCTAAATTTATTTATACGTTTCCTTAAATTAGCCTTACCTACTCAAATATCTTTGATACTTAAATCATAATTTGAATTATTTACGGCAGAAACAAGCTTGACTCTAACACGAAAATTAAATTTTCGCGCAAAAACAACCTGATTCCTGATTGGTTCTACCTTGGTGACGTCTTTAGAGACCTGCTAACCCCTCCGATGGCGGGAAATTTAAAGTGCACATAGTTTTATAAGAATGTACAGAATTTAAATCTTAATTTGAATTAATTCCAGCAGACACAAGGTTGACTCTTAACACGAAAATTCAATTTCGCGCAAAAACAACCTGATTCCTGATTGGTTCTACCTTGGTGACGTCTTTAGAGACTTGCTAACCCCTCCAATGGCGGGAAATTTAAAGTGCACATTGTTTTATAAGACTGTACAGAATTTAAATCTTAATTTGAATTAATTACAGCAGACACAAGCTTGACTCTAACACACGAAAATTCAATTTTCGCGCAAAAACAACCTGATTCCTGATTGGTTCTACCTTGGTGACGTCTTTAGAGACTTGCTAACCCCTCCAATGGCGGGAAATTTAAAGTGCACATTGTTTTATAAGACGGTACAGAATTCAAATCTTAATTTGAATTAATTACAGCAGACACAAGCTTGCCTCTAACACGAAAATTTAATTTTCGCGCAAAAAAAACCTGATTCCTGATTGGTTCTACCTTCGTGACGTCTCTAGAGACCTGCTAATCCGTCCAATGGCGGAAAATTTAAAGTAGACATTGTTTTATAAGACTGTACAGAATTTACATCTTAATTTGAATTAATTACAGCAGAAACAAGCTTGACTCTAACACGAAAATTCAATTTTCGCGCAAAAACAACCTGATTCCTGATTGGTTCTACCTTGGTGACGTCTCTAGAGACCTGCTAATCCGTCCAATGGCGGAAAATTTAAAGTAGACATTGTGTTATAAGACTGTACAGAATTTACATCTTAATTTGAATTAATTACTGCAGAAAAAAGCTTGACTCTAACACGAAGATTCAATTTTCGCGCAAAAACAACCTGATTCCTGATTGGTTCTACCTTGGTAACGTCTTTGGAGACCTGCTAACCCCTCCGATGGCGGGAAATGTAAAGTGCACATTGTTTTATAAGACTGTACAGAATTTAAATCTTAATTTGAATTAATTAAAGCAGAAAAAAGCTTGACTCTAACACGAAGATTCAATTTTCGCGCAAAAACCACCTGATTCCTGATTGGTTCAACCTTGGTGACGTCTTTAGAGACCTGCTAACCCCTCCAATGGCGGGAAATTTAAAGTGCACATTGTTTTATAAGATTGTTACCGAATTTAAATCTTAATTTGAATTAATTACCGCAGAAACAAGCTTGACTCTAACACGAAAATTCAATTTTTGCGCAAAAACAACCTGATTCCTGATTGGTTCAACCTTGGTGACGTCTTTAGAGACCTGCTAACCCCTCCGATGGCGGGAAATTTAAAGTGCACATTGTTTTATAAGACTGTTACCGAATTTAAATCTTAATTTGAATTAATTACAGCAGAAACAAGCTTGACTCTAACACGAAAATTCAATTTTCGCGCAAAAACAACCTGATTCCTGATTGGTTCTACCTTGGTGATGTCTCTAGAGACCTGCTAACCCTTCCGATGACGGGAAATTTAAAGTGCACATTGTTTTATAAGATTGTTACAGAATTTAAATCTGAATTTCAATTAATTACAGCAGAAAAAAGCTTGACTCTATCACGAAAATTCAATTTTCGCGCAAAAACAACCTGATTCCTGATTGGTTCTACCTTGGTGACGTCTCTAGAGACCTGCTAACCCCTCCGATGGCGGGAAATTTAAAGTGCACATTGTTTTATAAGACGGTACAGAATTTAAATCTTAATTTGAATTAATTACAGCAGAAACAAGCTTGACTCTAACACGAAAATTCAATTTTCGCGCAAAAACCACCTGATTCCTGATTGGATC